>CAODLS010852267.1:0-22834 GCA_948243855.1 Flueggea neowawraea
CTCGTAGAGTTTGCCATCTCTTCGGGAAGTTCACCTTCTCTTGAGGTTCACCATTTTCTCATAGAGTTCACCAACTCGTCGAATGGAGTTCCTCGGAAAGTTCATCATTTCAACTCCACTTTGTGAAGATCATCATCTTCACCATACTGATGTTCATCATCCACTCCACTTCATGAAGTTTGCAATCCTTACCATGCTGTTGTTTAGGGACTTTTCCCTAGGTGATCGTGATGGCGTTCAAGCTTTTACTAGAATCAATTGTTTTATTTGTTGATGTCATTCATGTGCTTTTCTTTTCTGCACAATTTGTATGTACCGTTGCTCTCCAATCACATGTCCAAATGACTTTTTGGGCAAGTGATCTCGGTGGAGTCTTAATAGTAATAGTAGTTGATTCGCTTGTTGAGGAAGAATTTAGATAAATTATTGTGTGCACTCATGAAAATATCACTTGGGGTTTCACTTGTCATATGCCTCAATGACTAAACTGTCATATGCGCTCATGACAATATCATTTAGGGTTTCATTTGCCATACGTCTTAGCTAATAAGGTGTCGCGTGCATTCATGGCAATAACACATGAGATTTCACTTGCCACACCTCTTAGCGCTTTATCATTAGTCAACGCCCGATTTCCTACATGCTAGATTACTATATATGATGTTCAATTCTCCACTGAGTGTATTCTACAATAAGCACTCAATTTTCCACAAGCTTTGTGCTCTCTATTTCCACATCGCAATCTATCCTTTCATTGCGTGTTTTCATAATGAGAGCTCGATTTCTTGCAAGTTTTTCTACTCACTTTTCATATACGTCACGTGAGAGCCTGATTACTCGCAAGCTTTTCTACCCACAACTTAGTTGTTTGCAGTATGCTCTTAGTGAGGGCTTGAGTTTTAACAAGCCTTTCTACTCACACAGCTTTAGCAGCCTCTTATTCTTTACCGCAAGAGTAGATGGTGAGAGCCCGATTTCTCACAAGCTTTTCTACTCATGCTGCATTTTACCGGTTTTAAGTCAGTTCATTGTGCGTTGACGTTGAGGAGCCAATTCTTCGACTTACAACAAGTTCGTTATTTTTGGTTGCACATGCCCAGTTTTTCGCAATTTCTTTCTTGTTCGTGTGGCTAAGCACTAAGTTCTATTCTTTTACTAGAAAGGATGATCATTATGCATAAGAGATTACAATAAACATGTTATTTGTTCAAAACAACAAGTTACACATGAAAGAACAAGCAAGAACTTAAAAATTTAACTTTTACCACCATAAAAGTATACTCAAAGGATAAAACATAACATTTCAAGTGGACGCATGCCTAATTGGTCCTATGCCGATCACTTCCGTCATTGCCATGTTTCATTATTTGGCTTCCCTTTCGATGCTTCGACAACAAATTGGTCCAAGTGCCCATCTTGAACCAAGTTTTCGATTTTATTCTTCAATTCTTGACAGTTGTTCGTGGAGTGTACTTTTCAAATTGTGGACCATGATGTCTCATTGAGCCTTATGACTTCTCCGTCTTCTTGCTCGACTCTTTCTGAGCCTCTCTCTCCTTTCTTTTCTGCCCTTTATCATCCTTACTTCCCACGATCTTTATGACCTCAGCCCGCAAGATGTACTTGCTGGCTTAAACAAAGAGATCGACCAAGGTCCTCGGCTGGTCTAGGGATAATGAATCCTTGAGTTGGACTGATCACGTCCCCTGTAGCATTGCGGTTACTACCACTATTGGTTGTAGATCTTGAATTTTAAGAGTGGCGTTCTTGAATCTATGCATGTATTGTCGATGGGTCTCTTTCTCATTCTGCCTTACGCTCAACAAATATGTGACATCCTTTTTCCTCTTGATGTTGATGATGAAAGAGTTGATGAACTCTTTCCCCAGCTGGTCGAAGCAAGAGAGTAAAGCCTTCTTCAACCCATTGAACCATGAATGAGCATGGTCTTTCAATGTTATTGGGAACGCTCGGTACATGATGACATCCTCCCATCCATGAAGCATCATAACAACTTCGTAGTTTTGGATGTGCTCGTATGAGTCTTTCTTTCCTGAGAAAGTAGGCAGTTGAGACATTTTAAACTTCGGGGAAAGTGGTTTTCCTATGACCTCATTGGATGTGCTCTCTGTTGCTTGTCCTCCACAGTAACCAACTTCCTTTGCTCGAGAACCTCCTCGATCATCTTCCTCACACCTGCCATCTCTCGTGCATTCATCGTGGATGGGTGCTTCACTTTAGCCTTATTCGGATGAGCCCTCGACTTTTTTTTGCAAGTACTTTCCACCACCTCGGGATGGTTATGCAACCTGATCTTAGTGCAAACTTTGGGCACCAGGTGTTCACGTGCTTTTATCGAGACAAATGATTTCGATTCTCGGGAATGTGAGAGAGTTGATGACTTTGCTGCGGAGTATCACACCTTTCTGTACTCCTCCACTCTGAGCACTTTGGGCATAAGCACTCAACGCCAATGAAAGTTGCGCCTAAGGAAGGAATTACCGAAGCAAGGTTGCCATCTTGACTAAGGCTTTATGGTTCTCCTAGTTTTGTCTCTTCAGCGCCTCGTAATTAGCAATTGGAATGGTTGGGATGGCCATTCTCGAGGCTCTAGCTCCAGCACCAACTCCTCGTGCATCGTCTTTGGGATGTTCGACTTTGCTTGAAAGCATTTGCATCATGATGAATGAGTTAGTGTTGTTGGTAAGCTTCTTCTTGAACGTCGAAGAACAAGGGTTTTCGTTCAAGATTTCCACAGACGACGCCAAGTGTTCTTGCCTCAAAAAATGAACAACAATACTGATGAATATTGAAATACTTGGGAATTGTGAACATCACTTTGAGACCTGAAAACACAAAATATAATAAGGTCGAGATGCTCCCTGAGGGAGTTTTCGACGCTCAAGTCAGTATCAAGTTTAGCAGAGTATTAGTTTGTGTGGAGAGTACAACCTACCTTGAAGTGTTGTTCATCATCTCTATTTATATGACAGTGAGTTAATAAATGAATATTAATTTTGTAATGTTTCTCATTGATGAAATTGTAACATTTCCGTTATAACTTGAGCTAAGTTATAAATGAAGAGTAGTTGCTCAATTTAAAAAAAATAAATAAGGATAAAAATGAGAATTTGGTGCAAAAGATTATAAAATCTTAACTAAAGAGAACAACACAATGAAAAGAGCAAATGTACACTAAACAAATAATTGTAGTATTTAGTTAAATTTTGATTCTGTACTAAACCAAACAGGTTTGACAACAAGCATTCTGATTCTAATTCCTGTGATTTCCATTTCATATGTAGTCAATTCCGATTCCAATTTCTATGAACAACGCTTAAAATATTAGGGCCTCTTTTGAGAAAATTTTATAGAAGGTCACCCAACTTTTGAAAAAATTCAGCAAGGTCACTTTAGTCGAGTTTGTCACTTCGTTTTGGATTTTTGGTTCCAGAAGGTCACTATGACCAATTTTTGCTTAAATCCGACCCGAAAAGTCCACATGGCGTGCCACGTGATGGAAATGTGCCATGTAACTGACACATGTATGTAACACAACCCGAGCCGATGTAATAAACTGGTCCGAGCTAAAAGTATAAACCGAACCGCTTGCTTCAACCGACTGGCATATTAAAAAGAATAACCCATTTCACTTATCGGCAAAGTGCTACAAGCCGACAAAGTCGTTGTATATGATAGACGAAGTCATACTCGTCATTCTTAATCCGACTCCACCTACTTCTTTTGTCATCGTTGTCGCTTCTTCACAGGGATTTTCAGCGAAGATATCAAGTCGTGAACTCCAAATTCGGGTTTTAATGTGAAGAAATCAAATTGCCATTATGTGAAATAACAATGGTGAGAAGTAATTTCGCAATTGAAGATTCAATCCTCTGCCTTCGTCAAATCGTCGCTCTTGTTCTCCAACTTCGACTCCAAACTGTCGCTTCTCTTCTTTGTTGATTGTCGCAGTGGTGGGTTTTGATGGATTTTCAGTCCATTTTAAAAGACTGTCAGACGTGATTGTGTATATTGTGTATTGATGGATTTTAATTTATTTTAAAAGAATTTCGATTTCTCACCTTGCTTACTCTATGATTTCATCTTGGATTTGTTGATTTTGGTTTTGGATCTTGGGTCACTGTCTTTGTTTCGACTTCCTCTATGCTTTGAAGACTGATTTACAGTCGATGTTGAAGAAACACAGAAATAGAGAGAGAGAGAGAGTATTCTCGATGCCCACTAAGAAGAAACACGAAAGAGAGAGAGAGAAAGAGAAGATGAGAGAGAATGGAGATTTGAGTCGGGTTTTGATTTTTTTAATATGCCGGGTCGGTTGAAGCAGGTGGTTCGGTTTATACTTTTAGTTCGGGTTAGTTTATTACATTGATTCGGGGTGGGTTACATACACGTGGCACATTCCATGATGTGGCACGCCACGTAGATTTTCTGGGTCTGATCTCTGCACAAAAAGTCATAGTGACTTCTAGAACAAAAATAAATAATTGGCATTGTTACCTTGCTAACCATTCCCGCCAAAATGATGGCACCTCTGGATTCCCTCCTCAATCACAATCCCTAGCACTGGCAAAAAGCAACTCTCTCTCTACCCCCTCCCCCAACATGGCGCCATCTGCTGTTACTCCCGATTCGCCGTCTCTCTCGACTCTAGAAACTGTGGAAAACAACCTCCAGGTTTGAACCTCCTCCTATTTCTGTTTTGGCAATTTCTTTTTGTTTCTCGCGAAAACTAAAACTAAAAGGGCGTCGGGAAACTCTCAGTGGTGACAGCCTCTCAGCTTCGCTCCACATTGAGGTGTATAATCTTAGAGAGATTCTGTTTGTCTTTTACTTTGACTAACTATAAACCTTCATGCCCAGCCGTTTTATGTTCTCCATAAAGCATCGTCTCAGAAAAAATCGGCTGGAGCAGCGAAAACCCGGAGGAGAATCGATTTATCTCTGTCGGACAATGGGGAGGCGAGGACTGAAGGGTTCAATGAGCATCTGCAGTTGAAAGTGCGAATGGATGCATTTGATACTGTTTGGTGTAGAATTGAGTCTGATGTGAAGGTTTGTCCATAGTTAATCTGTTTTCTTTTTGGGAATTGTCTGATTGTGACTGATTGGTCGCTGGAATTTTGGGGATGATGATGATTTTTGAATGCGAATGCAGGGCGCTTTAAGAGAAATCAATATGGGCGTGTTCAATGAAATAAGTCAATGGGTCCGTGAGTCATTTAAAGTCATTACTTCACTAGCAAAGCTGACTTTTACTCAAGCAACTTGTTCCTCACCCGTTCTGAGAGTTGCTACTGATAAACAATTATTTACTGCTTTAGTTCTTACCAGTAAGTCTTCCTCTCATTTGTCAACTCATTTTGAATTATTGCCGTAGAGGTGAACAATTTGTTTGATTCTGCTTATACTTGCATGCAATTATGAACTGGATCACAACACAAACCTTCTACAGTCTGCATGTATGTTCTTGTGATAGTTAGGATAGTGATATTAAACGTCCTGAACGGTTCATGCTTTTCTGTTCATGACAGTTTTTGTTGTAATCAAAGTTTTCTGGAATTTGTGAAGTTAAAATGGTAGATTAAGAATCTGCTGAATGTATTTTCCAAGTTTTCTGCAATCAGATATAAAAAATGTAAGAGAAATCATAGGAACAAAGAAATGATGCATGCTTCTACGATACTGTTTATCTCCAACCTTCATTTTCTTTATATTTTCTTATTAAGAGTGGTTTATGTTTATATTGTTTAATTTGGAATGCTGCACTAAACTCTAGTCATATTGCTCTCTATTTCTGTTGCCCAGAAAATATGGAGTTTGTTGATGATTTGTTGACAATTAAAGAGCTTGGTCTACATTTGAAATCTGAAGGATGTCATGTGGCTAACCTTTCTTCACAAGACTTTTTGGCAAAAAGTGGTATAGGTGGTTGTCTTAGAAGTTTATTGAGACAGTTCTTAATGGTTACTTTTGATGTAAGGAGCCACAAGTGATTACGCTTTTCACAAAGTGTTTGTGGCGGAAGATTTTAAATGATACTGGTTGGAATTTTTTTCTGTGCAGGCAGCTGATATATCCATCTTAGCAACGTGGTGTAGAGAACAAGGTGATAGTCCAATCATTGTTATCATAGATGATTTGGAGCGATGTTGTGGATCTGTCTTGTCTGACTTCATCATTATGTTAAGGTATTTTCATATGCCTTGATACATGTTCTTGTCCTAATAAATTCTGCATTTCATCATGTCTTAGTTTGCAGTTAAAGGTTTTGGTCAAGTCATTAGCATAACATAGATGAATTTGTGTTTTGATTCGGCCTACACTATACCACATGTCTTTGAAGGCTTATGTTGTATAATGGATACAGGTTCAAGTATTGATCCCCCTGAGAAAAGTCTCAACCGCTAAATCATGCAAATTCCCTATATTATCTACATATTCCTAATTAGGAGTGATTGAACAGAAATTTTACTGAAGTATCTGAATGGAAATTATAATTGAATGCTGAAAATCAGCGTCGAAGACATCTAGGGTTTTGGATTTCATCAACTGAACTCTTCAATTGATTTTAAAATCTAGTTGTTTGAATTAATGTCAGTAACTCCACCAACTGCATTCTTCATAGTATGACTCATATCCTTTTGTAATGCATAATACCATCCCATGTCTACTTTCGTGATTGCAAAATCAAAATCATTTTATACAATTAATGAAGTTCCCAAACAAGGTCATAGTAGTGTGTATTTTTCTCTAAACGACATTGCCAAGATTTAATAATTCTACAAAATGATGTTGAGCTTCATTTTTGTTCCTTTATTCAACGTTTTAAACTTGCACAAATCCGGCCCCTGAATTTGCAAGAATGAAAACCAAAATATCAAATTACAATTAACAAACAGCATTTAAAACAACTAAGCTAAAATCCATCAGAAAATTTAATATCTATGTCCAAGACCTTGAATAAGAAAGCTAGCCACTCATAAATATTAAAACATACGAACAAACAACTAAAGAATATGAAAAAATTCTCAAGTAATGTGAATGAATGAGGATTAGTTTCCTCTTTTTCTAATTTACGTTTTTTCTTTAAATAATGGCTCTATCGTTTTACCCTTGACTGTCCTCTTGAAAACACGTCTCTTTTCAAGTAGGCTTTCAAAACACTCAATTTTTCCAGCTGACCCTGCCTCAAAATCTGTTAAATCATTTATCAATTCTCTTCTTAATTTGGCGTTTTCCAAATTATGACAGATTTATCTTCTAGCTTCCAGCTGTAACTGAATTACTAAAACATCAGAACTAGGAGTTGGGCCCTTAGTGAAACTTGAGAGTTTTGCTAGCTTTTCAGCAATCTCAAGAACGCCACAATCTGAGGTCTGTAGCTCCAGATATAGCCTGAAGTCTGGACAGTGTTTTGGTCTGTCAAAGTAGGAATTTTACACAAATAGACTATGCTTTTTAGTCCAAAATTACTTTCTTCGTTCAAACCAATTCTGCTTGATTCTCCAGTCAAAAATCTACACAATAACAAACTACCAAGAAATAAATAAATGCAAAAGAAACCCAGAACACTTAAAAAAATAACCACTTTTGGTATGATGGTTTGAGTATTTTCATTTGCATTTTGCTAATATGGTTTCAGCTTTTCTTAATTGCATCATAATATCTAGCTTTAGAAAAGGTATCATAGTAAGTAGAGACCATATTTTTAAAGTCGATTGAAGTTCTTTGTCCTGTTAGAATCAAATGCTATCGCTTACTGATAAAAACATCTCTAAGGTGTTCTTTGGTTCCTGAATACGCAAAGGCCAAAAATAATAAAGTTGACAAATGAACACTGTTCCGAATAAATTGCAAAAGCCAAAACTTATAGTTTTTCCATAATTGTACTCTGCAATCTACTATTAAGATTAGGAGGAAGAAAAAAAAAACTGGAAATCAAAATATCACATACTAGATTTTAATGCTTACATAAATTCAAAAGAACCAACAATATTTGTTCACCCCTCACGTTTTCCAGATTTTCTGATTCCTAGAACTATGATGCCCCATCAAAGCATTAATTGTTTGTGGATATACTTATTGTCCCAAGTTTGTACTTTTTTTTTGTTGTGATATTTTATTTCAAACATTCTTCTTCATTATGGGCATGAACTATAATTGTTTTATTGAACAGTGAATGGGCATTAAAAATCCCTCTCATCTTAATTTTGGGAGTTTCAACAACTCTTGATGCCCCAAGAAATGTTCTCTCCTCAAAAGCACTGCATCATTTGCACCCTCAGAAATTCGTTTTGGGAACCCCATTTGAGAGAATGGATGCAGTTGTCAAGGCTGTCCTTTTGAACCCCTGTTCTGGATTTAGTATAGGCTACAAGGTTTCCACTTTTATGAGAAATTACTTTCTGACTCAGGATGGCACCTTAACATCTTTTATGAGAGCCTTAAAGGTTGGCAATTTTCATTCTTTTGTTCCTATTATAGTCGACATTGTTATTTTTTTTTTGTTTCTGTTATTGTTATTTGCTAATATTTAAATGTTGTAATATTCCTCAATGTTGGATACTGCGAATCATTGATAGACATTTTTATTTGGAAAATTTCCAGATTGCGTGCAGTCAACATTTCTCCATGGAGTCTCTAAGCTGCGTTATCCCTTGTTTTCTTCTTCAATCAAACAATCAGGTTATTTCCCCCTCTTTATGCATTCCTCATTTGTTGACTCAATAATATTGTCCTAGTAGATACTTAGACACATTATTAAAAATATATTACTTGTGTGTAGCAATCTATCTAGAGGATGAAATTGCTATGTGTTGGTTGATAGCGATAATCATGTGACTGATAGCCTTTAAGTTGAAGTTCATTATATTGCTTCCTAGCAGATATGATGGGACTTTGTCAAAGAGCTAATTAATTTAAATGTTTAAACTCGTCGATAAGGATCTCTGATTAAGTTCTTCTATGTGTAATAGTAACTTTCTTTCTAAATGAGCACATCATAGGCGTAGGTGTTTATGATTTCTACATTATTCTCAATTTTGCAGAGAAAAAGTACACAATAAACTCTCAGATACACTTGAAATACTTTACAACTTGAAAGTTTTTGTTTTACTTTTATATGAAAATTTCTTTTCTTTATGTATACAAGGCTAAATCTCACCATCAAAGCTTTTCTTTTTCTTTAATTTTCAACACTAAAGGAGATGCAATGTGAAAAAGTGGGATTCTCAGATGAAGGTCTTCTGAAGAATGCCCTTTCACTTCCATCTTGCACAAGGTACGATAAAGTTCTTTTGTTTAATGTTACAATTGACACCATAATCCAACATACAAAGGAGCTGGCAAGTCATTTCTATTGAAAAATGCTTTCAGAAATAAAACATCTCAACAGAACATAGAACGGTTAGTCGATGGGATGTCAGAACTGAAGATATCACTAAGTAACTGGAGCACTGCAGTTATGGTAAGCCTTTTATCCTTTTCAGTTCTGTGTATTACAAAATACTTTTTCTAAGAACTCCATGCTGAAAATTTATGCATTTTCTTTGAAGAAGTTAGCTTGATGTGGTTTTCACTTTTTACTCGCTGCCTCTCTGATTCTATGTACTACTGAAGATACATATGCTTGCTCATTGAGTGCAGTGTGGACTACTTAATTCTTTCTTATGGTAATTGGTTGTATATTCTGTCTTATGGTAATTGGTTGTTATATTATACGTACTTTCTTTGTAATTTTCCTTGAATTGTCTAATGCCTACCATCACGTTTTACGAAAATTGGTGCTATTGTTTAAGTTTGTACTAAGCTATTGATTTTTATTCTTGCTGTTGATATAAAAGTAACACTTGTTTTCTTTATTTTGTTTTTCTAGTATCATTTCATCTATCATAAATATTGTTTTGCATCATTTACAAATAGCTAAAAGAGCTCAAACAACTGTCCAAATGGAGCACAATTTTTGTGTCTTCTGGGGACAAGCATAAGAGATAAATTAAGATGCTTTAATTTTTATTATGTATTTTCAGTAATCACCATTCTATCTGCCATCATAGAGGGGAGACACCTTTATTGCTGCATTCCTGTACAGGTTAAGATAGTCAATGATAATTATTGCAATTACAGTACATCTCTTTTTATTGTTGCATGTCCCAAGTATTTTTTTGGCCTAATGCATGTGAACCCCCCTGAACTTGTATTGAACTTGCAATTTTCCCCTTGAACTTTGCGAGCGCTTACGGACCCCCTTTAATTTGCAAAAATGACTCATGTTACCCCTCAAACTTCCCTTGAATTTTGCGAATGCTTATGGACCCCCTTCGACTTGCAAAAATGACTCATGTTACCCCTCAAACTTTGAAAACATTTCCATTTAACTATTTCTTAGCAAATATTCTATGAACTTTTCCTACTTATACCATGCATGAAATGAGAGTATGTCTGTTGGGGGCATAAATGACTCCAACAATGTCTCTAGGAAAATTTCCTTCTTATATCAGTGTGAGACATAGTTATCTGGATTCAATGTATGAAATGTTTAAAGAGAAAAAATGTGAAAATACTCAATGAGTACAAAGAAGAATGAAATATTTAAACAAGAAAGGATAAAAATATTCAATGAACACAAAGAAATTCATATGGAATATTTGAACACAAGCTGTAATTCTTCTTTTTTTTTTTCTTATTTAAAGAAAAAGGTAAGTTCAAGGGGGAAATTGCACGGAATAGTTGCTAACACATAGTTAAATGGCTACGTTTTCAAAGTTTGAGGGGTAATATGAGTCATTTTTGCAAGTTGAAGGGGGTCTATAAGCACTCGCAAAGTTCAGGGAGAAAATTGCATGTTCAATACAAGTTAAGGGGGGTTCACATGTATTAGGCCATTTTTTTTTAGAGTAACTACTTGATATGGGAATATCCAAATAAATAGTTCAACGAAGTTTGAATACTCAAATTGTTGGTGGCTGACATTTACTGAAGTTTTTGCCTGGAGAAGGAAATGTTCAACTGTGAATAGGCTTAAGTTAAAACTGATTGCGAAAAGTCAGCAAATTAGCTATAACAAAGATTTAAGTTTTATGTGTTATCTTTTGCACTTTGTCACCATGCTTTGAAGCTTCAGATGATAAAGTACAGTTTATTGAAAATATTTTCTACTGTGTTTTTCTTCACTACTATACAAATTGGTCTTAAGTTGACAACATACATACTCTATTGCTTAAATTAGTACAAGTTAGACTACAGTTCTTGTTAGGAAGTTCAAAGTTCCAACCTTGCGGGTACCTTTTTGTCACAGGGCTAAAGTTTTTGTTGCGATGCAGTGCTTGTATGAAGCTGGAAAGCTTGACAAGATTCAGCTGTTGGACTTGCTCTGTGAGTGCCTTGATCCTACACTGTACAACACTCCAAATGTTGGCATGAAAATAAGTCCCCAAGTATCTCCTACTGGCCATCACATTCATCGTAAGGATCCTATTTTACAGAAGGGGAGTTTTATCGGCCAAGCAGTACACAAAGTGAGGTGAGTGACCAGTTACATAATCTAGCTTGAGAAGGACTCAAGTTTTCAAGGCCTAGTTTGCTAGTTGCCCTTTAATTTATAAGCTATCTTGTTTCGTAAAAACTATTCCACCAAATTCAGCATATACTCCTGTTACTTACCATCGGTTAGTACAGATATGATCAAATCAAAAAATCTTTGCTTTTTAAATTTTGAGAGTGAAAAAGAGAATTAAATTGACCTATATAAAAGCATAGTTTCTTTGTGCATATTCATTGTTTACTTAGTTTCTGTTAGACTTGTTGGAGAAGTCAATTCTTTTCATTGTGTTATCTCATCGAAACTTGCCAAATATTGAAGTTTAAATTCCATGCAGGGAATTGCCTGCATCAGCGCTAAGCAAGTTACTTAAGGATTGGGAAAAACTTACGTTAGATATGCCCCAGGTATGGATGCAATGGCTTCATGTTGGTTTTATCTGTATGACAATTTTTTTTTTTAAATAATTTGCTCTAAGATACGTCATTTTGGTGTGGAACATAAACTTAAGCATTATTTTAGTGCTTTACGTATAAATTCTTTGCTTTATAAATTAAAAATCTCCGCTAGAACCAAGTTTGAGTATCTTGCGTGTAAAAGTTGCTTGTAAAGAAAATCAATAATATTTTTATAATATCTTTTTTTTTTTCATATTTGTGTGTGCTTGATTTTATAACTGCTTCATGATGAAGTTAAAAATTTCCAGTAGCGGCTCAAATAATATATTATAAAATTATGAAAACAAATATTTTAAAGAAAAATTTGAATATATATATATTTTTTCATGATAGGAAAAAAGTTGTTATAGTGGTCCTCAACCGATTTTCATGTGTCGAATGTAAAACATGGTTGCATGGTTATTAAATTCAATTTTCCATCTATGTTATTATGTATCATTCTTATTTTGATCATTTATTTTATTACTAAAATTACTTCTGTTCAATTTTTTTACAAAAAATGCTGGATTCACAATTTTCATTTACTACCAAAAAAAGTTAATATACTTTTTTTTATAAAATTAATATTCTAATCATATTTTTCAAAAAGATTTTTTATTCTTTACAAATTAGTAAATATTTTATCTCCGAACACATTAACAATATAATTTCCAAATTGATCGCTAAATACTATAAAACTTAGAGTAAAAAAGATTACATGGTAAAATTTAACTATTTACAACAACTTTTCTTTATAAAATATACTGAAAAATTGTCTGGGCTTGAATAAGCACCATAAATAAGTATTTCAGTTTACAAACTTAATAGGGCATGAGATTAAAATATTAAATTTCTCATGGTTCAAATTAATTGAATTGAATTACCATGTGTTAATTTCAACTTAGTTAAATAAGTTTATATTGATTAATTAAAATAATTTGCAAAAACCTTGTAATTTTTCATTGATTGATTTATCTGATTTGCATCAAAGGTTTATCTTCTTTTTTCTCCTTTCGAAAGCTTCAAAATTTTGTCTCTAATGTAGTCAGTTTGTTTTATTTTTTAAAGATGATTATTTTCTGTATTTGAAGTACGTGTAAGTAATATATCAAGTAAATTATTATGTAAAGAATAACAGGAAATTCAGAATGAAAAAAAGAAACTAAGGGTTGTAGTTTGCTTAATTTCTATTGCCAAAATAAAAATGATAAAGAAAAGAAAAGAAAGGAAATTTTTCCATATCTGAGAAGCGAGGAACTAATTAACTAGTGTTATGTGATTGAAACTCATTCGAAGAAGTGAGCAACAAGAAAAAAAATAAGGGATAATATTTGACCGGGTCAGAATTTTTAATCTCATGTTCCGCTATTCATGCATATGTATTTTTGTTTATATAGTCATACATGTATGGTTCCTTGTTTCTCTTTGTGCTACTCTCTCAATTTGTATTTTTTATTTATTTTTTTTATCTTGGTTGTTGTTTTCTTATAACCCAAATTCAGAATTACAGTATTTTTGCTTGCATGTCTTTCTGATAGCTGCATTTCAATCAAGATATTGAAATGAACTTCCTGTGTGACAGCATATAAGTCAGAAAAAAGAGTCTATTTGGGAATTTAGAGTGTTTTTGAGGGATTATTCTGATGATCTGAAAAATGACTACTAGGTAATATATGTTTCCCTATATGCTATTTTGGTGTGCAATGTTGGCCATGACTATTGTTTAGTCATACTGAGAATCTGCTTCCATGATCTGTGACTTCATTGTTGCATGACTAAAGCCATTGTTTTTTATAGATCCTGCGTTCTTTTTAATATAAAATTCATACCCATTCTTAATATTACTTAATCTCAATTCACAACCATTTTTGTTGTGATGAGAACAAATTAACCCTAACACTGGCAATTTTCATTTGAAGTCTCATATCATTGCTTTCGAAGTTTATAAAAGGAGTGTAGACTCAGATTTAACTTGAGTAGAAAATGGCTTTATTATTTTGATTCATGTGGTTGGAACTTAGGATTTCAGAGAATTTTCATGTATGGCAAAAGGAAAATTTTCTCGTATCTGTATTTTTGGAATAGAGTTTCCAAATTAGCAATCAATGTTTTCCAATAATCATTTCATAGCACTTCTGACATTGTTTTTTGTATGTGCAAGATGGTACTTGATGCTTCCAGATTTAACCCTGATGCACATATCAACTCTCGTTCATTAATTTGTGTGTTTGTAGATTCATGACAGTTTGAAGGAGGTTTTATCTGTGTTGAAGTTTGATGATAGCAAGAGTCCAAAACAAGATTTGATCAATGCATCCAGGTAACTTTTCTGTTTTTAATAAAAAATTACCAATATAATCGCATGATAGCATGCATTTCTTTTTGTATATTTTAACTTTGTACACTTGTGAAGTTTGACCCACCATTGACTTTTTCAGCTTGATACAATAGAACATTTTATGCAGTTTATTAATTTTGCATTATTTTGGACATTTATGTGTTCACTATTTTCAAACGTTGGAATTCAGTTTTTTTTTGGCCTGGATTAGCTAAGTACTTTGTTAGCCAGGGTGAAGTAACACATTCTTTTCTTTTCATTACAATGATGCAAATTGTAGCATCCATGAAAAAGGTACAAAAAGGCTCACTGACTGTGGCTTTGAGTATATCTAAAATTAAGATC
This sequence comes from Flueggea neowawraea, assembly GCA_948243855.1. NCBI lineage: Eukaryota > Viridiplantae > Streptophyta > Magnoliopsida > Malpighiales > Phyllanthaceae > Flueggea > Flueggea neowawraea. Next base: position 14,681 of record CAODLS010852267.1, read on the forward strand.
CACTTTTACTGAGCCTTCGGGCCCTGAAGGCAGGAAATTTTTGTGCTTTTTCAAGGTTTGTAAAGTTTCTTAATCTTTAGTAGGTAGGCATATGGTCATTGGACTATATTGCAGTCCATAAATACAATAATCACTTGATTTCCATCTTTCGTCCTTAGGTTCCTATTGCAGCTATTGTGAGAATAGAGTTATGGAATGCTAAATTTATATTAAGGAGATGCTTTTGTATTGTTGCTTGAAGCAATATTATAAGACTGGTTAACTAGTCAGTTAACTTTTTTTTTTTTTAAGCTTCCTCTATTCTCAAATTGTTGGATGTTGTGTGTAACATCTAGTCTGGTTGTCTTGTCCAAGGGAATGCAAATGGCTGTTTTGTGGACTGGACTTTATAAAATAAATATTGAAGGGATGTCTTATTGGTATTTGTACTTTGATGTGTGTTGAGGATGCTTTTTCTTCATCTTATCATCCTCAATCGGATGAGTAGTTAGATTGGATGGGTAGACAAAGGCTGTAAATTGCCCAATTGAGATGTATCTCTGCTGTTTTATGGAGGATAGGTTGAGACGATCATAACAACATGATGCTAACAATGGATGGTTCTTGGGGATTGGTTGGTCAACTTTCTAGTATAAACATTATGGAAAATTATCAGTTCCTTGTATCAACGGAATGGGAGGAGCAATTAAAATGAGAATTAAAACCTTATCCAAGGTTTTTTCACAGATCTTCAATTTCCCATTTCTAGAACTTGGGGGCGAACTGAGAAGACATAGACTCAACATCATTTTCATCGAGGACACATGGTCTTAGATGGGTGCTTAGGGAACACATTAGACATTACTGAGCGAAGTCGAGGTGGAAGGTTAAGTGAGCTTTGTGTAAACCACTAAGTTGCAGAAATGAAAGATAAGTGTTGCATGTCAGAAGAGAGGGTAAAGACAGCATTTTTTGTGCTAAATAGGAATGTGTACATTTGTCTTTTGAAGAAAGAAATAAAAGAAACTTTGTGGTTTATCTAAGTATAATTTGAATTCGCACTTTCCATGCCTGAAATGACGATTATAGTTGATGAGTCATAGTTTTCTTGGCTTTTCTCAAGATTATTTTGAGGTTAACTTTCTTTCAATATGAATGCCAACCAATACTCAATGAACATTTATTTTGGTGCTTTTGGGTTTAGAATGGGCAGGGTATCAATTCAATATCTTTTGTTATATAGGAATAACATTTAAATGTCTGCAATGGTGGCAACCTTCGAAATGATTTTAAATGTAGTTTCATCTGGGAAAAGGTCAACTACGATTGCTTAGAATGTTCCTACTTTTTGTTTTATTTTATTTAATTTTTCGAATTCTGATAGTAGATTTTACAACTGTATAATTTGAATATCTATAGTTCAGTTTATTTACAGTTGTCCTATCAGCTTCAATTCTTCTTTTGTCTTACCCTCTGAATTCTACAATTTTACTTAAGCTTAATCTAGATTCACAGAAGTTGTTGACATCTGTTTGAGGATAGTTCTGACTATAACGTGTTACAGGAGATATGCATCTAGGAGGCAATTGAATATTGATGACTCCAGACTAGCAAATGAGAAAGCTGCAGGGCTAATGGAGAACATGATTCGGTGGGCTTTTCCTACACATATATATATATAATTCCACGGATAGTTGAATAACCGTACATTTTTAGTGCTTGTGGTATTTTATAGTGTGCTATTTTCACAACAGGCGCTATCTGAAAATTGGATCACTTCCTAATATGTGCCATTTATGAAACAGGAACCATGTGCTACCCATTGAATACGTTGTTTTTCATGAGATTGTTTGCTTTAAGAATGTTGACAATCTTCAAGAGGTAAAGATTTAAACTTTATTTGCATTGATAAATATACTCTTTTTTTTTTAACTTTATTTGCTTTAGATTTAGGGTTGTCAAGATTAATTTAATTATAAACAACTATCCATATTCATGTGATATCAATTGATGCTTAATTGGCTTGGGATTGATGAGGCTTCAGCTCCCATATCATCTCAATTACTGTAATAACATACAGTTTATAAGTGTGTACTGTGGTCTCAAATTGATGACATAAAGCACTTGCACAAAAATGCTAATGTAGTTAATGCATGCGTGGAAGATAATTGTATATAATTACAGCTGGATTTGATTTCTTTGTTTTAGCTTAATAAGTAGCAGGAGTCCTAGTTGGTTACTTCATTTTTGGTTAGGCTGAGACTGTTTAGTTCTAATAGGAGTTCTATATAGGAATATTTTCTGTTTGTCTGGTTGTAAATCTTTCTACACCAGTAGATATTCTGTCAATAAAAATCGGCCAGCAACTTAAATCATAACAGATCAAAAGATCTCCAGGAGAGTTTAGTCGGTCTCTTTTTAACAAACCTCTACTAACAATAGGTTCTTCGAGGAAAAACAGGAGCATGAACAATGGAAATCAAGAGGATTTCCCCATCCATCATCATGCACCGAGATCCTATTCTCGACCCTGCATCAGTATGCTGATAAAAATTTGTAGCTTTATATAAGTGAAGTTTAAATTAAACACGGTAAATTTCCACGTCATATGAAAACTTCCCTTCGAAGATAATGTTTCAACAAAAGATTATCGCCTGCCAATTGCTACCGTCTTTTATACTTGACCTATTGAATCCAAGTGAACAGATTATTTGAAACAAAATTATTTTTTGTTTAATTTTAATACTATTTAACAAAACAAATCTTAGTTGTGCCAAGGACCATTTTTTTTCACTCTTGTTTCTTAAGTGACCACTTTGTATGATGTGCATAATTGTGATGCATCTAACGTCAAGAATAACAAGCACAGAAAAATAGAGGCATCACTGTGGCTGAGGTGGTTGTAGAATCTGATTTAGTGTTTTGGTTTTTTTTTTTCTACAATAGGATTGAATGATTTGAGAAGACAAATCACAAATGTTATATAAAAGCTATAGAATGAGCAAGAAATTTTATTTCAGCGAAGGTTTGGAGATAATGGGAGATTTCCACATGAAAACCTTCTGCCTTTGGCAGAGCATACCCACTCGTGACTTATTAGTTGATATCTACCTCTATTCAGGATTAATAGAGTCAAGGGGTGCTTTTAAAATATCAATAAGCTCGTTAATACTGATAAGAGTATATTTTTGTTCAAGTAATGGTATATGATTAACCTAAAATGACCCTAAGCACATTATTTTCACTGTGAAATTTTGCTCACTGAATTAGCCTAATGTTCTTTCATCCACTATGGAGTGTATTCTTTCATGTGTAATTTTGTTTTAGTTTTCAACTAGGTATATAATTAGGTCTGGTTTTACTTTTAGTCTTTTAGTAGGTCCCTCGTGTAAATTTTCTTATTTATGTCATCTGCATTGTCATGCTGAAATTTATCTTGCCCTACGCACATTATTTTCATAGTTAATATTTGCTTTCTGAATTAGCCTAGAAGTGTATTCCTTTATGTGAAATGTGGTCTTGATTTTTAACCAGGCATATAACTAGGTCTAGTTTTGCTTTCAGCTATTCCCTTGTGTAATTGTTTCTTTTTGATGTCATACTTTATTTTGTCTTGCCTCCTGCACAAGGAAAACTCTCTTTCTCTGGCCAATTTATCTGGACTTCTAATTGTCATTTCTATTAGGCTTTAATTGGAGACCCCAGAAGAAAAATTCAAGTCGATCTCTTGGAATACCGTAATTCAATCAAATGCAGTTGCTGCAGCAGCAGTAGCAGCACTAATTTATCTTCCATGCATGATTCCTCGATCATGTAAGTGTGTAATGTTATCCTTTGCACCCTCTTTCTCTCTTCCGTTGTACCGAATGGTGAAAATGAAATTGAAAAGTGAAAGCAGTATAGAATGTGTTTCATTTAACGACCATGAACTCTTACGTTTACTTCCAGGAGAAAAATGATGTGCCATGGAGAATTATGTGTCAATTTTGCTGTAACTATTTTCTTCTTTATCAAACTATTAAGCTCCATTTTGTCTGTTAATCCTCTTGATGAGCAGTTTTTGGTACACTAATCTCGTAATTTCTTGATTACATATATTGCAGATGGTTGCTAATGTTTTGATGGCTATTTGTATTGCCTCCGTCTTGAGTAATAATTTTGAAATTTATCAACAATTACCCTTTTTTCCTGCAAAAGATGATTGTATTTCAGAATCCGGTACTTGGTAACTTATACAAAATCACAAGAATACATGAATATTCGCATGTTTCCAAGTGAGATTACATTTTATTTACACCTAGGTTGTAATTCCTTTATTTTTTCAGGTATACTCTGGCTCAGGAACATGGCGATCTTATTAATCTTCACGACTGGTATCAGTCTTTCAAATCGATCGTTCTCTGCTCAGGCAAAAAGGCGAAAAAAAGGTCAAAACATTCCCCTTCACCAAAGAAGAGGAAAATTTCGACTGGATCTGTAAATCTAAGTGAAGTTTCAATCCAGTATCCTTTTCCATATGATCTCATTAATAGCTATTCTTCTCTATTATGATTTAGTTCACTATAGTTCCACATGAATACAATTGCACAAGTTTTTTGATCGTCACATCCTTAAATTACCTGCATTTCTGCAATTTCCATTGACTTCCAAGTGAAGATTCAAAAACAGAGATAACTCATTTCGCATTTTCAGTAAAATAAGTTGTGATAGAATGTCTAGTGATTGAACGAAATGTTACGATAAAATCATTTATGGTTTTCATCGCAAAAGACATTTATCTTTTTTGTGATCATGTTTTGAAATTTGGGTTGATCAAGATGAAAAATCCTTGATCTTGTTTATTCAGAGCACGGTTTTGTAAAGCAGCTACGGAGCTGCAGATTACAGGTCTTATTCGGATGCCTGGCAAAAGACGTCCGGATTTTGTGCAAAGAGTGACCTTTGGAATATAGGATTAGGAATTATAGTACTAAAATTATTCAGTTTTTCATTTTGCTTGTTGTTTAATACATGTAATTATTAAATGTAAGAAATATCAGTTTTATATTTAGGGTTATACATCATACTGTTTTCTATTCTTGAATCACCAAGTTTTCTGTAACAAATCTGTTTCTGTTGATTAACTGTAATGGATTCAAAAGAAGAAAATGCGTATCTTCATTTTAGGATACAGATTACAAAACTGTCTTTTCATAATCTGTCCATTCAAGATAAAAGTCTAAGCATTTCACGATGAAAAAGATTAGCGTTTGTACGTTTGATTCAACTTATGTTATGGCAAATTGGCAATTGACATTGTGAACAAAACTAGCATTTAATATATGAATACTAATCACAACCTTAAAATAAAGTTATTAATGGATTTGTAGTTTATTGGTACCGGAGTTAATTTTAGTATTTAAGGATCATGAGTTCAATTCCGATTTAGTGACTGAGGTGGTTGTGGAATCTGATTTAGCGTTTTGGTTTTGTTTTCTTAAAATAGGATTGGATGAGTTGAGAAGACAAATCACAAATATTTTATAAAAGCTATAGAATGAGCAAGAAATTTTATTTCAGCCAAGGCTTGGAGATAATGGGAGATTTCCAGGTGAAAACCTTCTGCCTTTGGCAGGGCATACCCACTCGTGACTTATTAATTGATAGCTACCTCTGTTCAGGATTAGTGGATTCAAAGGGTGCTTTTTCGGTGATCGTTAAGCTCATTAATACCGATAAGAGTATATTTCTGTTCAAGTAATGGTATATGATTAACCTAAAATAACCCTAAGCGCATTATTTTCACTGTGAAAATAATGTGTTTCTTCATTTTTTGTCTATAATAGATACAAATGATAAAATTGCCTTTTCGTAATCTATCCATTTAGGACAAAAAGAGTCTAAGCATTGCTTATTTAAAAAAGTTCACGATGGAAAATACTAGTCTCTGTCAGTTTGATTCAACTTATGTTGTTATAATAATTGACATTGTGCATAAAACATGTCATTTAATATATGAATACCAATCACAACCTTAGAATAAGATTGCCAATGAATTTGTAATTCATTGATACTAGAGTCAACTTTAACACTAAAAGGTCATGAATTCGATTCTTGATTAAAGCAATTAAAATGACTTGTCAAAAAGAAACTTAAAACAAAGTTCACAACTACTTGCATTTGAATATGTATGAATTACTTTAATCAAAAAGAATATGTATGAATTACAACAGGCATAAATCTAGCCAAATTTTCTATAACAACAAAGCATTCTCATTCATCACAATCATTCGTATACAAGACTTAACTTTGATGAATAATTTGTTTCCAATGAAGCAAAGTGCAAATTGTTGCTAGCCAATATAGTCAACTCTGCATCAACCTCTTTCATCGGCGATTCAACTTCGTCCATTTCCGTGAAGGAATTCTCGCATGAAAACATATGATACGCAACTGCTGAGCAAAGTTCTCAGTCTATAAATATCACGAGAAGTAATGGCAATAAAAGCATTGTCAAGGTCTCCAACCCCACTGTCATACACATCTATGCATGTGTCAAGGCAACTCTTGATCCAAGCTGATGTAAAAGGCTTATTCATCATAATCTTTGCAGTTGCAATGGCCTTCTCGAAACCGTTGCGAAGTACTTTCATTTCGATTTGGAGGATTGAAAGAGCATCAATGTCCTTGTTGGTTAGGAATGGAGTGATGGAATCAATACATTCCTGAGGATGTTCTGTTACGCTGCATATTTTGTGGAAAATAATGTCATGGGAGTGAAATGGGAAAAAGGGTCTTTTGAAGGAATGCGAGTTTTGATAAGAAGACATCTTTGTACAACGTTATACACCTTTGAATACCTATGAACACTAGTCAGATTTTAAGCAACACTAGTTGAATATTTTCTCGTTGCTTTAAGTACTATTTTTTCGATAATGCTTTTATCTTATTGCATCTCTATAAATGTTCAAATTTTGTTCTTGCTTACTGTTTTAATTAAGTATTATACATACACAAATTCGTTAAAATCATGAACATAATTTGATAACATATAATCTCTAATTAGTATTCAAATTTATTCTTTTGTCTTCAAACGAAGTTTATAAAATTTTCCTTCAATTTCATTAATTAAAAATTAAGTGAAAACAACCAATTCTTTCCGTTACAATAAACATTATTACAAACGCAATTTGAAGTACAAGTTTTGCTGGCAATTTGAACTCAAAACTTATCATAAATAGTTGGGAAAGGACACAAACTAAATGGAGATATTTATTTAGAAATCTTCCTCAAAAGAGAGTTGCTGAAACCAATTTTCCTTTTTCTTTCTCAATAGCTTCACCAAACAAACTGCAAACCAAAGTCAATAAATGGAGCAGCAAGATCTAATGCCAAAAGGTTGGGCAAATTCATGAATTTTCATATTAATAATCTAACACCAAAAGGTTATAGTGTTCAGCATTAAAAAATTGAGATAACAACTCCACTGTTAAAGAATAGAAGACTCCATTCTCAGTGAAAGCACATCAAATAATTTATAAAAAAAAAACTACACGGCATGACAAAACCAAATGTTTCATCTCTCTCTGTAGGATGATCAAACAATGCATTAAAATACCAAAGACAGCTCTCATTCTACACACCCTTGTGGGCATTTATTCACCATTTTTTATCCGCAATCATTTCAGGCGAAAGTCTCCATTACAGCAGTTCTTCCTTTGTATGATGTTTTGCTAAGCTATATTCTCCACCATGTCCCAGCTCCATCACACGGTACTCACAAAGAGATTCAAGAAAACCTGGTGAGGTCCGTTCATGTCAATGTCCCTCCAAATAGATTCAAGAAAACCTGCAAAACCAAGAACCTTGTTACAAACTGTCTGAGTTCAATTTTTGGATAAAAATTTGTTTTTATTTTAGATCTAAACATCTCTATATTTCAACAATAGTTATGACAAAAATGTAAATTACAGCAATTTGATTCCATCCAATAATGCAGTGAAGCTCCTTTTGCCATTTTAAAGCAGTAAAGAATAAATCACTGAAAGCCACCGGCAATGTGAAACAAACGTACCGAAGAGGTGATGATCAAGCCTGCTATTAGGCATGTATTCAAACCAGCAGCTTTTCATTTTCCTCAACACGACAACCAAGCAATCCAACAAAGGTTGATCTTAAAATGGGAATCTGATGCAT
>CAODLS010852332.1:0-21433 GCA_948243855.1 Flueggea neowawraea
ATAAATTATTTCAATAATAAATTTTGATAAATTATTTTATAAATAAATTTTTGATAAAAATATTTTATAAATAATTTTCAATTTTATATAAGTTATAAAAAATATTTTATAGTTTTAGGATTTTCAAAATATGTTTTATATGAAATATTTTCATTTAATTAAATAAATAAATTTTGTCAAATTTTAAAAATAGTCTTCATTATAGACTTGTGTGAAAAAATAAATGTAGTTTTATTTCTCATAAGAAAAAATATGTTATGTAATAAAAATAAATATTTTTTCTTTAATTTTTTATATTATTAATTTAAATTTAATAAAAATAAGGGTACTATTGACTTTTTTTAACTAATTTTCTAGAAAGTATAGTTTTGAATTAAATATAATAAGTTGCATTTATTAGCAATTCAACATGTCAATTAAATAAATTTGTAAGTTATTTCTCAGAAAGTTACTTTCTGAGAAATAACTTCTCAAAAAGTTGAATCAAGCGAGCTCTATATTTCTGATAAAGTTGGTTGGGGACTTTCAAATTGTTAATTACTAAGGCGTTCTATCTATGAATGACAAATTGTTTATTACATCAATTTATTGCTCACTCTTACTCTACAACAAATTAATCTAGAGAAACAGTTTGATAAGTGTGTCAATGCCCTTGTAGTAGGGTTGCAAATGAGCCGAGTTACTCACGAGCTACTCAGCGTTCGGCTCGATAAAAACTCGTTCATGACTCGGTCATTAATAAACTAGCTGAGTTTGAACAAGATTTTAAACTTGAATTAATAAACGAGCCAAACTTAAACACTTAAAAACTCGGCTCGAAGAACTCACGAACAAGCTCGTTTATATGTTCATGAACAATGCTCATGAGCAAACTCGTTTGTAGGCTCGTTTATATATATACATATATATATGTATATATAAATGTATATATGTTTTAAACTAAATTATTAAAAAAAAATTATGTTTAGAATATTATTTAAAATTTGAGTCACATCAACAAAAATGCAACTTGCACCAATCGATTGCGCCTATAAAAGTACAAGCATGCTTGAATAAGATCTAATATTATATTAAACTTGTAAAACAAATTAAAACTTCTAATAAATTTTTATTCAACTACATATTCAACATGATTTTATTGAATAAACCAAAGTTTAAATATATTCTTTTTAGAGTTTTTTTCCAACTTGAACTTACAATTTTATTTACGATTTTATTTGAATTTTTGTTGAGACAATTTTGAAAAGCTCGTGTTATGAGCCTTATAACGAGCTGAGTTTGAACAAAATTTGAACTCAAGTTCAAGTTTAAGCTCGGAAAATTTTAGTTGAGCCGAGCACACTCCAAAACTCGACTCGGCTCGGCTTGATTACACCCCTATCTTATAGTCTAATAATATTAAAATAATTGCTTTTTTTTCATGAATGGACCTCCCCACTTTGATGCTATTCTAATTATAGACTAAATTACCACTAAAGTGGCATCATTTTCCAACTGACTCAGTTAAATTAACTACGTCGAGTATTGACGGAAGTTCAAAATAAAATCATCTAATTTATCGTTAAAAATTGATGAAAATATACTTTCTAATTAAGTGTCGTCAAGCAAATTACAATTCGTATTCATTTTATGGACAAACAGAGACCCTTTATAATATTGTTTGAACAAGTCCAACATCCACAACTTCCAATTTGGTAAACCTATGATTTTTTTTGTTCTTACTCGAATTTGGTAGAACTTTCCAAGCATGGATTACAATTTACAAATAAAAATTCCCTTCACTTTTTATATGTATGGAATTTAATTTCTTTTGTGGCCAAATTAGTCAGGCTAATTAACAACAATTTAGCGATCTTGTGTGAGTGCATCATGATGATGATCTTAATCCGTGATCTATATACAGTGGCGGAGCCAGTAATCTGTCTAAGTAGAGGTCGAATCTGCTTAGTCAAATTTCTCACTCAGCGATGTGTCCAAATATATATATATATATATATAAATTAAATTAAATATTTGAATACATGTAATTATACAACTATTTTTGCACACTCGAACTAAGAGATGATAGTTGTTTTCGACGAGTCGACATGGCCTGAAAGCGTTGCAAAATAATCTCAATAGGTATAAAAATTTATTTCTCGATATATACCACCAAGAGGTCATTCATCCATTCATCTCTCATTCTATTCACAAATCCGTCTTGATAATATTCATAACAGAAAATACTCTTTCAATAGATGCAGTTGCAACTGGAAAAAGCAATATCAATTCAATCAAACAATATATCAAAGAGAAGACTCGAGCTTTTTCAATTTGAACTAACTTCTTTGGAAGACTTCCTAAATCTTGAATGTTGTAGAATTCCTCATCATCTTTTATACTAGAAATATAAATTTGAAGCTGATGCCGAAGAATCTCAAGTTCTTCCCAAGTGAAGTTTTATGGATAAAGTTCTGCAAAACGAACTAACTTTTTAATATTAAAATTCGCGAATGAGTTCTTTGGATGGAGACAATTCATGCAAAGAATTAATTCTGTATTCGTCTCTAGAAAATGATTTTTCATCTCTTGTATAAGTAAATCGAGGATCTAAAAATAAGAAAAATGAAAAGTTGTTAATTTGGTGCAATGGTAGTAATAAGAGAGAATATATAATTGGGAGAAAAAAATATGTATAGTTACCTCGCAAAAAATCTCCACCCGATAATAGTGATAATTGGTAACACGGAAGTGCGTCGGCATGGGACGTGGGTGGAAGTGGAACCGTAGTAGTGGAAGATGGAGTTCTAAGATGGGGAAGGAAAATGATGTTGTGGTGACTAGTGAGGGACTGATGGAGTTGAAACGTACAACACCAGCAGTCTTTTGTTAAGTGACCAGGGTAAAATGCACCATTTTGACCTAGTCACTTTTTTTTATTCTACTGGGCGAAACGACGTTGTTTTACCCCACTGATTTTCTTTTTAATTTTTAAATCATAGGACGAAATGATGTCGTTACATCTAGACATGACCATAGACCAATACCATATCTTTTTTCTTCCTTTGTACTATTGATAATTTGCCCATATTTTAGAGTTTTTTTTTTCAATCACTTCCAAAATGTTCATGCAATTGTAGACATAAATAGTATCTCCACCATTTAGAACAACCGATTCATCATTGTCTTATATCTGATATGATCATAACATATAAAAGACATTGACGAATTGGTTAACTCTGCAACAATAATTCATGTTCACGCATGTAGGTAAACTAGATATAATCCATGCTCAAAGATGTTCGTAAAACTATGATGATCTCATTAAGCAGTAATTAGCAATTAGGAATCATTTACGTATGCATCATTATACGACATAAACATTCAAATATGGCTTTATTTAAGTTAAGCATAAATGTTCCTGCCCTTTTTATGAGGAAAGAAGAGATGAGGTTGCTAATAATTACTTGCCATTTCATTGGTTACTTGATAAACTCTTCCGCAATTAAGTACGTTTTGGTTAATAGTCAACACATTAGTTTTAGACACACTTTGTTTTGTTAAAAAACAATAATTTGAATCTGAAAATATTTATTTAAAAATGAAAAGACCTCTAGTATTTTAATAGTAATAAAATATTTCTATTGAGTATGACCGTGCATATATTACTCTTCATTGCGAAATGTTCGAAGAGTCATAGCTAAATTCGGTAAGATAACCGAGTCTCGTCACCACAACATTTAAAAAGAGTTAGCAAAGATTAAACTAATTTATCAACTCTGATACTGAGCTCAAATCCAATAATACTGAAACTACAAGCTGATCCCCATTAAAGATTGAACCTAGGACCTCAATGAAGTAAGGACGGCGCCTCTCTATTAAACTAACCCTTTTGAGGTATTTCATAATAATTATTGACTACTATTCCCTAAATAAACAAATAGATACAACGCCAATACCTTGTTTGTTAATATCTAAAAAACCCATGGGCATTTCCGGAAGCAAAACGAAATTTCAATTAAATAGGCTTGATTTCCATTTTCCAAAACAGAATATATTCTCTCCACTAGTCAGGGAAAACTATTATTACTCCTTTAATAGGAGGCCATGATCGGGTCCCACCACCGGAATCAACGGCACGATTTGGTCCTGATGATGTGGTCCCCACAAATTAACATCAAGGAGAGCTGCGTTTGGTACGGAAGAGTTTCATTATTTGTTCCCGACCGCAGCATATCTTTTGCGTGTACAGAAGATCACCGTTAATTATCTGTGTGGTCTTCATGATCAACGGACAAGATCACAAGATCCATCTGACATGACGAATTAGCCGTTGGATGTGGAGAAAAAGGAGGAGGCATGGTGTGGGGTTGACTTGGCGTGGCGGACGCAGTGGATTAGGGTACAGGCTGGTCATTTCTTTAGGTGGTGGAGAAAAAAAGATACTCAGCTTTTGGAAACCACATATTTATTTAATCATTTTTAAGTCAAATAATAAAAATAGAAATATGAAATATATTTTTTTTAAAATTTTATTCATTATAATATATTAGAACCAATGAGTTCTATATTTGTCCAATATGTTTTGACTGTTGTCAAATAAACATACCATTTTCGTTTGGTATTACAAAATATTTTTTAATAGTTTGTGATAAATAAATAATAATAAAATATTATATATTATATATTATTATTAATAAACGAGTTTACCAAAAGTTTGTATTTGGCTAACCAAATTTTTGGTTATTACTATAATGAGGATTCTATTTTGGAGTAGTCATTGATGAATCTTTATAGTGGTTGTTGGATAAAAGAAGATAAATCTAAGTCATTCAATATTATAATAGTAGGAGTATAGATTCACAGCACGCAATAATTTTTAGATTACAAATTAAGTAATCAACCGTAAAATTAAATAACAATTTTACAAATTAAGTAACATCAACAATTTAAAAAATATTTTTTTAATAATTTTTATAATGAAGAAAAATAGAAAATTGTAATTTTTTTTAGCTGTTACTTAATGTGGGTATGTGTTACTTAGTTTTGTGCCATGTTACTTAATTTTTTTATGATGACTTAACATTAGAATTTGTTAATTAATTTAAGGCTCGGTTACTTAATTTCAGTTTAAACCCGTTACTTAATTATTGAAAGCCCATTACTTAATTATGGGTACGCTTACTTAATTCTAACGACCCGTTACTTAATTTTGGGGCACGTTACTTAATATTTTTTCCTTATTTAATATTAACCATTGTTACTTAATTGTTGGAATGGTTACTTAATTTTTGTTTGGGGCCGTTTACTTAATTATTGAAAGCATGTTACGTAATTATGGGCACGATTACTTAATCATGATGACCCGCTACTTAATTTTGGGCCAGTTACTTAATTTTTTAAGTTACCTACTATGAGTCACGATTACTTAATTGTATAACTTGTTACTTAATGCGGTTTTCTAGAAGTTACTTAATTATTGACGATTTGTTACTTAATTTTGGGCATGTTACTTAATATCAGAGCACGTTACTTACTTTAGGCTTGGGCCGGTTACTTAAATATGGGCATGATTACTTAATTTTGATTCTATGTCACTTAATTTTGGGGCTTGTTACTTAATTTAGGGGTTCATTACTTAATTTTTTTCGGTTACTAAATATTGGTCGTCGTTACTTAATTTTAGCATTGTTTACTTAATTTTAACTTTTAGAAGGTTAGTTTTTTTTATGACTTAATATTAATTTTCGTTACTTAATTTTGGGTGTAGTTAATTGATTTCATATTGGGCCGAATTACTTAATTACTGAAGGTCATTTACTTAATTGTGCGATCGGTTATTTAATTTGAACAAACCATTACTTAATTGACATAATTTTGGGTCTCATTACTTAATTTTTCTAGTTACTTAATATCAGCTTTTGTTACTTAACTAGAAGTTATTTAATTATTGGTGTCTAATTTACTTAATTTAGGGGCCCACCACTTAGTTTTTTTCTTGTTATTTAATATCAGCTTTTGTTACTTAAGTTTAGGAGAAAGTTAAATAATTTGGTAAACTAAATGTTAATTCTAATTTTTTCCCTTTCCACTAAAGAAAAAATGAAGAGAGATCATTGTTATTGATATGAGGAAGTTTCAAGTTTGAAGTTTTTGACAAAAAAAAACTGATAAAGCTATGTGTTTAAGCTATATTTGTTGAAATGAGATATGTTTTTGTTAGGTAATTATTGTTAATGACATGTAGATGAAATATTTTTTTTCCATATTTTGTTTTTGGAGTTATAATGAAGAAAAGTTAAGAAATAGTTTTAGAATATATGAGTTTTTTTAGTAATGTTCGTAACAGAGAAAAATTAAAAGTTGTGCTCATTGAAGCTGTTACTTAATGTTGGCTGTATTTGCATAATTTCAGCTCTATAAAGGTTACTTAATTATTGATCGCGTGTTACTTAATATTGTGCACGATTACTTAATTTGAATTTTTGTTACTTAATATAAGTCTTTGTTACTTAATGTTGGACATTGTTACTTAATTTTAGCTTCTAGCATGTTATTTAATTTGTCACTCTGGTTACTTAATTTTTCACATGGTTATTTAATTTTGATTTCAGTTACTTAATATAAGTCTTAGTTATTTAATGTTGAATATCGTTAATTAATTTTAAGTTCTAGCAGGTTACGTAATTTGTCACTCTGATTACTTAATTTTGCTCATGGTTAGTTAATTTCAATTTTATTTACTTAATATAAGTCTTAGTTACTTAATGTTAGATGTTATTACTTAATTATAAGCTTCTATAAAGTTACTTAATTATTGATAGCGTCTTACTTAAATTTGAAAACCGTTACTTAATTTGAATTTCAATTACTTAATATAAGTTTTTGTTACTTAATGTTAGATGTTGCTACTTACTTTTAGTTTCTAGCATGTTACTTAATTTGTCATTATGGTTACTTAATTTTGTACACGGTTACTTAATTTCGACTATGTTTACTTCATATAAGTCTTGTTACTTAATATTGGATTTCATTACTTAATTTTATCTTCTAGCAGGTTACGTAATTTGTCACTCTGATTACTTAATTTTGCGCTTAATTTCAATTTTATTTACTTAATATAAGTCTTAGTTACTTAATGTTGGATGTTGTTACTTAATTATAAGCTTCAACAAGGTTACTTAATTATTAATAGCGTCTTACTTAATTTTTCACACTATTACTTAATTTAAATTTTTGTTACTTAATATAAGTCTTTGTTACTTAATGTTAGATATCGTTACTTAATTTTAACTTCTAGCATGTTACTTAATTTGTCACTTTGGCTACTTAATTTTACACAAAATTATTTAATTTCGACTCTGTTTGCTTAATATAAGTCTTGATTACTTAATGTTGGATGTCGTTACTTAGTTTTAGTTAATTTATATTTGTTAAAATGAGCTAAGTTTTTGTTAGGAAATTATCATTAATTTTATGCAGACAAAATGTTTTTTTCCACATGCAATTTGGAGAATTTTAATATGTAGATGGAAATATATTTTTATATATGGATGAATGTTTTTTGGAGTTAATACCTTAAAAAAACACATTTGTAATGGAGAAAATTAAAGAAATAGTTTTAGAATATATGAGAGTTTCTTTTTAATAATTTTCGTATTTGAGAAAAATTAAACGTTATACTCTTTAAAGCTGTTACTTAATTTTTTGTGTAGTTACTTAATTTGATGTGCATAGTTACTTAATTTATATTTGATTACTTAATATCAATCTCTTTTACTTAATTTTGAGAATAAATAAAAGTAAATATTAAAAAATAACAGAATTGTAGACGACATTTTCGATGCCTGTAAATATGCATTTATATGCATTACAACATTGATAATTCCCTTTCTCTCCACAAGCAGGTACTTCTCTCAAAATGTCAATAGTGAACTAAAATCAGCCATTGATTTCTAATTCAAATGTCAACAGACCAAACTTCGGGACTTCGGTGTCAGGAATCACCTTTCCTGTAATGAGATCCTACAGAATGCAACAACAACAATCTGTTTAAGAATATTACTCAAATTGTCAATTGTATATACAAAACTTACATTTTGTCTTGACCAAGCTAAGAAACTCTTACACACAAGCACTATGCAAGAAATGAAACTGCTTCATTCTCAATGGAACGACCTTGTAGTTTGCTGCAAACTAATGGAATAGGTTATATTTATTAAATAGAGCAGTAGACCAGAAAAAAAGTAAAATTTCAATTTTACTTGCTATCTCTAAAACCTGCACTCACCAGAGATGATAAAATATGTACATTCATATTATATAAACCTTTGAAGTCCACCAAACAAAAAGTACCTTCATCTTCAGAGCATTAAATGATATGAATTGATGGTCAAAACGAACCCCATAAGAAAAGCAACATGGACCAATATAATAAAATTAATCTGATTCTAAGATAAGCAGTGGTGAGCGCAGGATTCTAGCCAAGTAGAGTCGAATCTACTTAGCCAAAATCTGGCTATACGGTGTGTACGATAAAAACAGATAGAAGCTCAAACTTTACCCATTTTTGTGACAAAATATAGGGTAAGGTGACCAAAAACTGAACCATTGACGATCGTTTTCTCAAGACAAAATATTGTACCAAAAGTGTGTTAGGATCAACAAGGTATCAACTGAATAATGAAATTAGAGAAGGGATAGACCATTAAAAATGGACTGATTATACTAAAAATAAGAATAAGATTACAGTAACAAAGATAACAATGATAGGAATTTTAGAGCATATCCCTCTCCTAAGCCGAAGCCAAAACTAAAACCAAAACCACAGATTAATTCCTGACTACTCGTCTCATTCCCCTCTCACTCTTTATATACTGTTAATAGTGTAACAAACTATGCCACCTCACTAATCTAAAATATTTATGCACTAAAACACATTAATAAGGATATAAAATAATATTATTTAGCTCTAATTGTAGGATCTATCAAGCTGTTTTGAGCAAAGAATTCGTTTGAACCAATTTAAGGAACAACGTGAAAAGATTTTATGAGCTATAAGCAATGCTACTGGAGTAACCAAAGATTCTATAAAGCTAATTAGCCACAAGAAGAACAACAACCAACTCATTCAACAAATTATAAATATTAGCATTCCTATCCCATCTTCTTTACGCCTTTTGCAAATGAAAAACAAAGATCCTTATTTATGTCGCCAATTCTAACGTGTTTTCATTGGCATGCAAAATAACATCATTCATTAACTTCTATAGACCTTTTGTTCTAGCTTAGGTAAATCTCTGTTAATCAATTCCAAGGAAGCAACAATTTTGATGATAAAGATATCTCAGACAAACAAAATCATCATAGACAGTAAACTGTAATAAAATGAATTAGAGCTATAAATTGCAATCCAATTAAAGAAGTATGGTTGAACTTCACAAGCATTAATGAGTTGAAACCCAACCCAAAACAACAAAAAGCAAAAATAAACAAGAGGATGCTGCAAATTTACGATACAAACACAATCCAACTTCTCCAAAAGAGGAATTCAAATTGGACCCAATTTCTCAAACATAATTTCATCCTAAAAATACCTAATTTAAATCACAATTTGATCATCAATCATTCAAAAAATCTAACCTTAAATAAAATTAAAACTGAAATTTAGTTAAAAATTGAGAGGAAATCAAATGAGGGATGGCTTATCTGGGGCTAGGAGGAACGCCTATCGTTGGCGAAGAAGAACATGGCGACGTGACCTGAAGGCTAGAGCACCGATTGACGGAGTGAAAAGAGAGAGAAATTAGAGGAGAGTCAAGGCAGAGCAGTGTTGTCGTGGTGGCTATGGGAAATTGGGTCTCGGTGGGTGCCTTTAAGAGGCCACCTTTTGCCTTAGCCTTAATTTAAAAAAAAATCAGTTAATTTTTTTTTTAAAACCATAGGGCAAAACGACGTCGTTTGTTGCAACACATCTTCTTCTTCCCACGAACATTTGTTGCAACACCAACTACTAGATGAGAAAAAAGTAGTAAAAAGGAGCAAATTGATCTTCAATTGGTGATTCAAATTCATAATATTCACAAGGAAGAAAAATGTTTAAACATAATATTCATCCATATCACCTTGATCAACCCCATTATGAAACTTACAAGCTAACAAGGTGATTCAAATCATAAATAGATAAACCAAAAACTAAGCTAATTTATCGATGATGGAGTCCAACCTTACCATCACTATATTTCACCAGTATTTTCTGGGAAAAGAAAAAAGCTAAATCCATATACTATCTCCCTTCAATTTAACTAATTACCTCTCAGAAACAGAAAAATAAAATCATGCATTCCAGAGAATTGAACTAATACCTCAAAGATACTCGAGAAGAGTCATGTGTGCGCCACCAAGTCCCGTAAATAAGTAAAAACAGACTTTCAGAAGCACAATAATGCGAAAGCACATATGAAAACAGGAAACAATAATACATCCAATTGAGAGAATAAAAGAACCAATATATACACAATTGAATAGCAATGACATCTTAAACTAAACACGAATTGTAAAATGTGCAGAGAAATGTTTTTTTTCCTGTTTTGTAAAAGAATGAACAAACATCCATTGTCAAAGAGTATATCCCTAGTCTAAACAACTATGCAAGGCATTTTAAGGGTAGATATTTGTGATCCAAATCAAAATCACCCATTTTAGTGAAGAGCGTCATAGTTTAGACAATACATTTAATTTAAAGCTATAAGGGAAAAATTACAAAATTCATTCAAATCATATATATTCTCAATAGAATTTATTGGTACCATCCACTTTGCAAATTTTCAGCATTCTAATCATAGTGAAATCAAATAACGAATAAGATTTCATCACCTTCTTTCCTTTAATGACTGCTCATGGCTCCCCTTGGATCAGCATATTTTTTGTGCCACCAAGGTATAATCCAATTGGAGCAACAGATCCAGTTTCATTAAAGTCATTCATTATGCCAGTAACTTCATCAGGCTTCAACTGAAACAATAATACAAAAGACAGTGAGAACAAGTTGATAAAAAGGATACACAGCACAATACATATCAGTGTTAATAAGAAACAAAATAGTTTTAGTGGAAACAAAAATACAATTGTTTTCCCTCTCTTTCGTTAAAACAAATAGCAAATCGTCTCATCTTTAATTCTTATGATCAAGATCACCAGAAAGCAAGGTGAATCAATACACAACAAGGATCACCACCTAAAATATAAGTTAAAAAAAAAAAGAAACAAATCACAAAAAAAATATTCTAGCTTAAAAACCCTCAATCCCAGAAAAACCTCTTATGGTTTTTCTAATCAACCAATAATCACACCAATCAGATCAAAAAGACAAAAACTTTACTCAAACAGAACCAAAACCCAATTCAATTAAACCAAAATGAATCCGAGATCAGCCACTTTCAACAACCAGATCAGTGTCAATAACAAAACCAATCTAACTAACATTTCAAACCCTAAAACAAAACAAGAAAATTGAAGAGATGGGTAGTGAATAACCTAAGGGAAGGTGGCGCTCTGAGCCCAAACGCTGCCATCTCATCGCGACATAGGTATAGACAACGTCCATGATGATAGAGTTGTAGAAAGAACTGAGACAGAAACAAAGTCAATGGTGACATAAAGCGTGGCTGAGAGCCAAGATGGTGACAGAAGGAAAGGGCGACATGATAGAGAGAGCGTTCAACAAAGCAGGGTGAAAGAGAAAGACTGTTTGGGGAGAGAGCGCTGACGAAGATAGACTGAGCCTAGAGAGAAAAAGGCATGAGGGAGAGACACACCAATGGGAGAATATTACGTCGCCGAGAGAGAATTTCATGACATTTTAGGGTTTTTGGTTTGGGAAAGTGGAGTGCAGTCGAGAGAGAGTGTGTGTGGCGAGAGAAGGCTTTAGTTTGACCAGGCTGAGGAATGTTTTGTGTGCTCCTTGTTGTATTCCTGTTGTATTCTAGTTATTATTATATTGAATGGCTGAGATCTTTTTTTTCATTTAATGGCCACAATAATGTGTCCTCAATGAGGACTTCATTTTAGAGTGCTCATTGTAGTACCAGCCTAAAATGAGAGTGGTATCAGGATTGCAAACTTAAAAGCTCTATTTAGTTGAGAAAATATAATTTGTTAGTGTGTATTTTTAACATGTTTTAATGTCTGTTTTGCATTAATTTTTGTATCCAAGTTGTTCTAATTTTTGTGTTTTATGTTGGTTTTGTATTTTCTTATATTTTAGAGGGTGATATTGTTAGTGTAAGTCATAGCCCAAATGCATTGTATCCGGATGATTTTATATATAATTTGAGGCATTGTTTTATCTCTTTATTATCCATGTGCATGTTTAATTAGATAAAACATCCATGACTAATGATTATACTTAAGTTATCAAATATGTGATTTGGATAGTAAAACCTTGAAGCATAAAAGAATATTGTTTTAAATATCCCTAGTCAATTATTGTCATAGGAGTGACAATAAACCATGACTAGTATGTACTCTGTGAGATGCTCATGTTTTACGGGTCATAGGATATGAGATATCGATCAGAGAACATAGATACAAGTTAGAGAACAGCGTTTCGTATCGATCCACACATGAGAACACTACATGGTTAAAGGTCATAAGTATTTCTTATGCAATGCTTATACTTGAATCCCTCGACCTAAAATCACTGTGGATTCTTGGGTGAGTCATCGTATACTTTAACATACGTCTAACGTCATTCGTAATGAGTAACAAGTATGAGTATGATTGGGTATGCCACGAATCATGCTAAGGAACATAAGTGAAGTGAAGGGATTGCCACTCTCTCTCTCTCGAGAGAAGATATCACCTGCCACTTGATTAGTGAAACTAAGTAGTGTCTGACCACACCCAAATAAAATGATAAGTGTTATCATTTATTTGACTTAGTCAAGATCACTAATAGATCATAGAAATATTTTAGCAATAAATAAAGGTGACTGGTTTCATGCCTTATGATAATCATGAAATCGAGAGGCAAAGGGTTGCATAAGGTTGAAATTAGGTTATGTTGATTTATAATTGATATTCTTTTTAATTTGGGTAATCATAACATCTTACTATAGACAAATTATGATATATGAGCTTTAAATTAATTTTGGGCTCATAGCCAACATTGAATGGATCTATAGGATAACACACAATAAAGATCTGGGTTAGGACTAAAACTGTTTTTCTTGTCGGGCCATTAATTATGTTAATGATTAAAACATAATAAGATGAGCCTAAGGTGAAATTCGGCACACCCATTAGACCAAAGAGAATGATGAATTCGGCCTAATGAAATATTTGATTAAAATATTTAATTAATTAATAAAAGAGAGGGAAGAAGAGTCCTTGTTCAAGTAGGACTTGTCAAGGAGTTTTAGATGGAATTAATTGTCCATAAATCAAGGGATATGCGGGATATAACTCCCGGGTTTTGTGGCCGCCACGCTTGCTTCTTCTCTTCTCCTTAGCCGAAACCTAAAAAAAAAAAAAAAGAGATTTTATTCTCTAACTTACTCTAGGTTTAGGGTTCGACATGCATTCAAAATAGGAGAAAAAAAAAACGTTTTCTTTTCCCATCAAAAGTCCGAATTTCACAAGGCAAGAAAAGTTTTTTTAGTGCTAGCACACGTAGTCTAACCTATAGATCCGTGTGTGTGTGAGTGAGATATTAGAGGGAAGTGGTCTTTTGGCAGTCCCTTGGTTAATTCTATCCGGCACATGCAAAGAAGAAAAGTGTTTGGTGAAACAACAATTCGACAACCCTTTAAAGGTACAAAATTCTGTTTTTAATCAATTATTTTACATACATGGATCTTAGCTTGTTTCTTTTGTGTGTTAGATTGTGTTTTTCCGCTGCATATAATCTTGATTAATCACAAAGAAAACCTAACAATAAGTGACCCTTAAGTTTGACTATCGGGCGATATGAGAGCATGATATCACAATTTATTTAATTAAAAACACATGATTTTCTAAATTAATATATTTATTTCATTTTTTTACATTTAAAAGACACATAAATTTTAAATTTCGTGTCATTTTGTGTTATTATAATAGAAACATGAAATTTTCCATCAACATGGCATAGGTATCAACCTGATCCGTTGAAAATGGCGAGCTTAATTTCGACTTCAATGACTTCACTTAGTCAAAATATACTATACTACCTAGTCATTTTTTTAATTATTTTTTTGCCATTTTAATTACAGTATTACTAAATTTGATTATCACAATACCAAATAATTGATCAAAGTTGTTATCTAGCTACGAAGTAGCTAGACATAACAAAGTCGTTAATTTCTTCATTCACAAGATTAGTACATAATATCACCAGCATACATTATCTTCTTATATCACATCTGCTTCAGATTTAATGCTAAATCAGTATTTTACCAAAAAAAATGCTATAACAGTAGTAAATTTACAAAATTTTGTAAGTGAAATACATGCATTTGCTAAACTTCAAAAATAATAGATTGAACTTGCAACTTCAACTCATAAATTTTAAGATTCATTTAAAATAATTAGCATTTATGTATGTACGTTGCACGTTATTAATTTTTTTATTTATTAATATAATTATTTTTAATATAAATATACACTTTTAATTTTTGATAGTCAATTTTTATCACATACAATAAAAAAATAAAAATAAAATTTAATTAATATGCCTAATTTTTTTGATAAGTCGAATACTTTACAATAAAACTTTCATGGTTAATTTATCCATAACTAAAATACTTTTTAGTAAAATGATATATGTTAAATTATTCCTATTATCTAAATAAATTTAAGTAAGATTATCCAATGTTTTTTTAAATCCATTTAAAAAAGGATAAAATCCATCGCGATTCTTGATGTTTGATCATATTTTTGTCGCGGTCTCTCATATTTCAAAATTAACCTTTTCGATCCCTCAATCTATTATCGTTAGTCAAATTTAATATGCCACATAAAAAAATCTTATGTGACATGAGAAATTTATTAATTTTAAACATTTAATGGCAAAAATACCCTGATATTCTTTCCCTCATTTTTTTCTCTCCATTTTTTTCCCTCACTTTCTCACCAACCAAATATCCATAGCCAAAACAACCTGTCTGTTTTTTTTTTTCTCTCATCAACTCTCTCTCTCTCTCTCTCTCTTTCGTTCTCTCCCTCATCAACACCAATTTCAATCACACCTTTAAATATTTGTTCCACCAACACCAATTTCAATCACACAACCAAAATAATTGACCATCACATCCTTAGAAAGCCAAAAATGGATATCAATTCTCACATTTTGGCAATTGCAGGAGTTGTAGCGGTAATCATTTTCTACAATTTACGAGAACGTGGCCAAAGAATTAAGGGCAATCATAGGCCATCTCCATCTTCTCAATGGTCCCAAAATTGTTCCTCGAGTCCTTGGAGACTTGGCTGATAAACATGGCTTGACAAGTTAGCGTTTTTTTCTTTTGGCTTGAAATTGGTTTTTTCTTTTTCGGTTTTTCATTATTTTTCTGTTTAATTTTTGGGTTTTCACTTAATCTCATTTTTGTTGGTGGCTAATCAATTTTATGAACACAAAACAAGTGAAACTATGTAAGAAACAGAATCAATTCTCAAATTTTTGATATAGATTTGAAGCTTAATTGCTCTTTTGGAAGCAAAGTTCAATAAATGAAATGCAAATAATAAATTGCTAGATGGAAAAGGACTCCAAGGCTCAAACTCAGTCAAGTTTCATATTTCATGCTTAAAAGAATCTCTGCCCAGAGAGTTCATGAATGCCATGAAACCAATAAAAGTTTAAAAAACCCAGATGACAGATCTCAAGAAAAACCAATATTAGCACCGGAATTTTCAAGAATCCCAACGATGATTTCAAGATCCATGAGTGACCAATTAGGCTCCAAATTAAGCTTCGACTCCGGTTACTCCGTGTCTCCGGACTCAGTCCTCCTCTCCTCAAAGCTCCAGACAATCTTTTCCGGCAAAGAAATCGCAAAAGAAGAGAATTCAAAATCAAATTCAATTACAAGACCATCAACAACAATAGCACATGTTCAAGAACCACATAAAAATAGGGTTACAAGAAGGAGAAGAGGGAAGAGAGCTCTAAGCAAGAATTTATCAGAGCTGGAGTTTGAAGAGCTAAAAGGGTTTATGGATTTGGGTTTTGTTTTCTCTAAGGAAGATAAAGATTCACGCTTGGTCTTCCTCGACCGTCTAATATATAGTTCTTGTTTCTGCAATTTTATATACTCTGCAATTTGTTGGCTTCTTCATCGTCGAGGTCTTCTAGATCTGGATCAATCTCAACGCGATTCAGAAGAGGAAAGAGGAAAGAGAGAAAGAGATAATGAGAAGATGAGCAGCGGGTTTGGTATGGGGTAGTTCGAGCCTGTGGATTTCGGGGATTTTCTTGAGAGGCTCGTGGGGGATTCCGGGAAAGAACCAGAGGAGAGGGGTGAGAGAGAGAGAAAGAGAGTGAAGTAGGGAGAGAGGAGAGGAATAGTGTTCACAAGCTTTCTGGTTTGATTGAAGTAAATTAGTTTAAAAAAGGAGGGTAATTTTTTTTTTATTTTTTGTTAAAAAAACAGAATTAAAAATTAGAGATCGAAACGATTAATTTTAAAAATTGAAAAACCGCACGAAAAATATAGTCAAATATCAAAGACCACGGTAGATTTTTGCCCTTTAAAAAATTACCAGTAATATTTATGAGGTAATGATAATATATTAGATTTATCCGTTTAGAAAATAAGAATACTGAATTGTTTTCCTATAATTTAGTATATTCATCAACAAATCATTCTCTCACTAATTGCATTTCTTTTTCTTTGAAAGAAATAAAAGAAATTTCAAAAAATGCTACACAATGCAAAATAGACCACTGAAACTTTTCTTTACGCATGGACCAAAACCCTCGTTGGACTTCCAACTTAGTTTTAGGCTAAATCACAAGTTGGAAAAAATCAATATTACACTATAGAGTTGTAAAATATTAGAACTCTTCATTTAATCTTATCTAATTATCAATATGAATTTGACAAATTATCGAGTTATCAAAAAATGGATTTTTGCGCTCGAAGTTTTGGGGTAATCCTAGCGGCTCCGAAATTTCAGGAGTACACTTGCTTCTCATGCATCCTTCGTCTGCCACCGCTATCGCCATGGCTGGGCCACCGGGCTCTCCACCGTCGGTCCCACAGCATGCTCCATCCCTCTGACATGTTCTCTAAGCTTGCGTTCATCCCGACAACGCCGCTGAAAGCCAAATCTGCCATGCCCGAACCTTCCATGCCCATAGGTGCTATCTCTCTACCATGTCGTCCCACTATTTCTTATGCAGCTGTGGTCCGACATGACTCCGTTGCTTCCCATGTAGCTGAGACGGTTGTTCCTCCTCCTTCCAACATTGGCAGTTTCGTGTCGGTAACGATTTCGCAGGGGGTTTATGAACAACGGGTTAGGGCTTGCCAAAGCTCCTTAATTGGACGCATAGTCTTATCAAAGGGAGATTCTCCATGGCTTCATAATGATTTAAAACAGAAACTCACCACTTTATGGGAACTTAAGTCACATTGGAGATTAATCTCTTTAGGCAAAGGCTACTACCACGTTTTTTTGAACTCTACAGACGAACAAACGCTAGTTTGGAGTAAGGGGCTATCAATCTCAAACCGGGTATTTTTCGATTGCAACAATAGGTTTCGGATTTTGATCCTGAAGCACAACGCTCCACCTCTGCTCAGGTTTGGGTTCGGTTGCACAAAGTGCCTTGGGAGTTTTTTCATCCTAAATTACTTACTGAAATTGCTCGAGGCATTGAAGTGCCACTACGGATTGATGCAAAAAATTTAGATGGAGAGCTAGGCCACCATGCTATAATTCTTGTTGATGTTGATCTTGCTGCCACGCTTCATGAGACATTGCATGTTAAAACAGCTTCTCAATCACTCTGGATTAATGTGGTGTACGAGAATCTGCCAGCATTTTGTCAAACATGCCATTCGGTGGGTCATTCTTCTTATGCCTACCGCCGAAACTCCACACAGGCCGCCCCTACTAGGTCTAAAGAGATTAATGCTACCAAGGCTCCCTCGGAAAAGGCTTGGGTGCCTAAGAATTTAGACAACGTCAACAATGTCAATGTTGCCAGTGAGCCTGCTCCGGATATGGTTGGTGAGAAAAAAATCATCGGACTCCAGTTGTTAATGCAGTTTTGGACACGTCCACTGATACTATTGTTGCAAAGGACATTGTTGCACCGAAAGGCATTGTTTTGGCTGTTATGGATGCAGTGTCTCCTGTAAGAGATGTTGTTTCTGCCTCCCCAAATGAGGATGTGGACATAGTATTAGAGAACACTGAACAGGTTTCCGGTCCAGCATTTGTTGTTGAACTGGTTGCTCTTCATACTTCTCCCAAAGCTAATGACGTTACTAATTCATGGGCGGAATTGGCTAAACAGGCTGAGGCCAACCACACTACTCAGATTGCTTTGCCGACTGCCTGTGATGGCACTTCTGGGGTCTATGATGGGGATTGGACAACTGTGAGTACCAAGAAGAAGCGGAATCCTACAAAAAATAAACCAGCATTAACAATGCGGGCTTCCCAGCATAATACGCGGCCTCCTAACCGCCTTGTCCTATGAAGATATTCTTTTGGAACTGTAGGGGTCTAGGGAATGCGGAGACTCAACATACTCTCAGAAATTTTATTTCTTGTCACTCTCCAAATATGATTGGTCTAGCTGAGCCGATGGTGAATTTTGCCTCAATTCCAAGTAAGTTTTGGGACTCGCTCAACATGGAGCTTATTGCGGTGAAATCTAAGCCTCTTCCTACGCTATGGGTTCTTCGTCGTAAAGACTTTATTGTTTCTTCTTTCTTCATTGATGAACAATATATTTCTGTAGATTTTTTCATCTGTCACTACACTCATCGGGCTAATTTTGTATATGCTAGTGTTTGGTCTAATCGCAGGAAGTTCTTATGGGATGCCCTTCAAGGCCAAATTCTTTCGACACCTCAGAATTGGTTCCTTATTGGCGACTTTAATGTTGTTTTGGGTGCTCATGAAAAAACTGGATGGCCTCCTCCTTCTCGACCATGCTTGGAATTCCAAGAATTCATTGAAGGCTGTGCTCTGATTGATGTTCCTTACAAAGGTGCTAAATTCACTTGGTGCAAAAGTGCTTCTAATCTAGAACGAACTCAAAGTAGATTAGACAGAGTGCTTTGTTCGACGAATTTTCTTGCTTCTTCGTCTTGCATTTCTTGCTCTGTATTAGCCAGACACCATTCCGATCATTGCCCGCTGCTATTATCTTGTGCACAGGAACCATTTATCGGTCACTCTACTTTTAAGTTCCAGGCTATGTGGCTGATCCATCCTAAGTTACAGAGCTTCATTGCCAGTAATTGGAATGTGTTTACTTCACCAGGTAATCCCATGCAAGTGTTATGTCAAAAGCTTCGGCATTTACGACTCAACTTGAAGTTGTGGAATAAAAGTTTGTTTGGCCATATTGATCTTAATATTGATACTGCCCAAAATGAGCTTCTGAGGGCTCAAGAGGCTATCGCAAACACTGGTTTGACTGAGACACTTCACAGGCAGGAGCTTGACGCACGTGAAAAGCTGGATAATTATCTTGTCCAAAAAGAATTATTTCTTAAAAGTAAGAGCAGAATTCGATAGCTGGAGGGTGGGGACAGAAATACGGCCTTTTATCCTAGTTCTATTGCTTGACGCAAGGTGAAGAGTATGATTAGTCAGCTTGTTATTGATAGTTAGCTATGTCATGATTCTGGTGTTCTGCAGGACCACGCAATTTCCTATTTCCAGAACTTGTTTTCAACACAGGAATCCCAAGAAAAGGACTTTTCAATTGTTCAGGAGGTAATTCCTCGTTTAGTCACCTCGGCTGATAACCATAACCTATTGCGTCCTCCTAGTCGTGATGAAATTCGGTCAACAATTTTTGCAATGGATGCTGACAGTGCGCCGGGTACCAACGGCTTACAGGTTTATTCTACAAAGCTTAATGGGACATTATTCATACCGAGTTATGTGCGGCTGTTTTATATTTTTTTGACCATGGATTGATTTTTGCTGGCATTAACTCTAGCAATCTTGTTCTGATCCCCGAGAGCTCAGATGCTAATGTTATTTCTGCTTTTCACCCTATTGTTTTGAGCAATTTTGTATTCAAGGTTATCACTCAAATTTTGGCGGACCGGATAACGATAATTGCAACTCGTATTATTTCACCTCAACAGTTCGGTTTTCTGAAAGATATGCATATATCTGATTTTGTTGCGCTAGCCTTAGAAGGTATTAATAAGCTTGAAAAGCATTCTTTTGGGGGCAATATGGCTCTAAAGGTTGACATTCCAAAGGCATTCGACACAATTGAGTGGGACTTCTTAAGGGAGGTTTTGGCTATTTTTGGTTTTGATGGCAAGCTTTTGTAGTGGCTTAAGGAAATTTTTACCTCTGCTCGACTTTCAGTGATCTTTAACAGCACCCCTTGCGGTTATTTCACGGTGTCACATGGAGTTAGGTAGGGTGATGTCTGGACCCATAATGGGGACTCGTGACCGGCGTACAAGTCGAACCGTCTGTGGAAACCCAGTCCAGCTCGCACAAGCCTCAATGATACAAAAACTATACTAACCATCCATTTTACATTTTTAATAAAATTGTTTTTAAGAAAATCATATATATATATATAATAGTAAATATGTCAAGTGACAAAAATATATACAAAATCGATACAAGTACCCCAAAAATAAACCCAAAAGCAGCGGACACCACAACCCAACAGTATATCGGTAGGGAGCTATAAAACCAAGACATAGCCGATCAAGAAGACGCTACTAACCCAAAAGTATGTCAGAGCCTCACTGGACGAAGATATCAAAAGGTTTCCTGGTCGAGTCAACCTGTAAAAGAAATGGAAACAAGGAAACACAGAACGATAAAGGGGATTAAACCCAGTGAGGGACAACACTCCAGATTGTCTCATACGTGCCTTACAAGACTGGTTTGAAAACAGTTATAAAACTACCACATGCAGGTATACAAAAGGTATACATGTAAGTATACACTCTACATACGTAGTACAGTTTGTAAACCATTTAAAAACGTTTACACCCAAAGCAAACACATGCATATTAGCAAAACGATACTACTAGTATCTAAGTCAAAAATAGTATATACAATTTATCATCATGGGACAAATAACAATCGTGGTGTGAACTATGTCAACAACAACCTCAATAACGACCGTGGACTCTGCCACTGATCCAATAACAAATCATGTGTCGGGCCAGGGCACATGGCTATCGTCAGCCCCGATAGCTGAGCCAGTAACAATACCTTGGTATACCAAAGGCTACGAACCCCGTAG
>CAODLS010852429.1:0-10427 GCA_948243855.1 Flueggea neowawraea
CAGCTGCATATCCACCAGTCTAGCATTGAACTCCCCATCACTAAGCCTTAACATTCTTGACAGTGGAACTCCTTTCAACCCATTCTCCACCAACATTCTATGCCTAGGCTTTATCTTCTTCTCCAAACTAAACGAGAAATATTGGGGAAACCTCTTCAACTCCTTCAAATCGCCCTTCATTTCCTCCAAAAAGTACCGAACTTTTGGTACCAAATTCCTCTCCACACTAAAAGTCAACAAACCAGGAGACCTCACAACCATATTCTTCACCTCCTCACACTCAAACCCCAAACCCATCAAATACTCAATCTTAGCCATCAAAGTAGACTCCAAATTATACACAAGCAACACAGTCGTCTGCGAATTAATCGCGTTAGGCCCCACAAACCCTAGAGACTGCAGAAACAACAACGCAGGCCTCAACTGGGTATCAACAGAGGAAACCAACAGCCTAGGGCACCGCGTAATTGACTTGGATACTTCGGGGAATGGAATATTGACGTCGTTGATTAAAAATCCAAAATTGGGTATAGGTGGTGATCGGGGTGGGAGGTGAGGATAGAGGGGTGCATGTCGAGGATGCGGCCGATAGAGTGGCGGGTGAGGCCCATGGAGAAGAGGCATTGGTAGACTGATTGGAGGGAGGAGAGAGGAGTAGAGCGCAGATTAGGGTTTAGCGTCAGGGCTTTCTGGAGGTTGATTCTAAGAGAGGAGAGATACAAGAGCTTTTCGCGGAAGAGGAGGCCAAAGTCTTGGGTGGTGGTGATGGAAAGTGTGTTCAGGGTTTTGGAGTAATTTGGCGGAGGAGGACGGAGAAGGAGGCGGATGCGGGAGTGGTGGTGGCGGTTAGCATTTTCGGTTGGGCGTTTTGGCGGGGTTTGGGGATGGAGAGACAGCCCATATTATGCTCTCTTTTTGCCACGTCATATCTTAGCTATTTTTTACTTTAAAAAATTGTCTATTTATTATTACTGTTCTTTCTTTTTTCTGTTTATGAAGCAAAACAAGAATTAATTAGCTCAGTTAATATAATAAACAATTAATTATTCTGTTGACGAGATGTTTGAATATTATAAATTGCATAAGTTAAGTCCATTAAAAATTCGTCGATGATGGGTTTAAGCGGGAAACATGGCCAATTTCAATTGCGAATTTACAATATCTCATTGAAGTGTTACTATGAACTCACAGAAGAAAAATATGCAAAAATGGTTGAAGTCACGTATGGAACAATGGTTGGTTATGGTCCTTAATGTGAAATTTCTGACGATCCCGATTCTCAAGCTCCCTTCCACGACCGCTTTTCTCGCTCACCCGGTCGTGTCATCCAACCCTATATGTAAGCTCACATCTCTCTCTCTCCTCTCGCATTGGCTGGTTCCTTCTCTCTCTCTCTCTCTCTCTCTCTCTGTTCGACCTTTCTATCATGCTCTTTCAACTCGTCCTTTGATTTGCTCATTTCATTTGGGTATGATTTTTTCTTTCCTGTTTGTTTTACATGCCCTTAATTGAGAAAAGAATAGTAAAACTGTCTGAATCCTAAACTGGGTTGTGTTTATTTGTCTAATTATGATATTTGATTATGTATCTTCTTTGATTTTGCTATTTTTGCAAGAACCCATTTCTCCTCTGTTCCAAAAGCTTCTATTTTTGGTTATATATTTGATATTTGGTATCAGTTAGAATTCGAGTAGATAATCTCATTTCTGATCTTCCTGTGATTGAAAGTTACAAGCTTTATAATGGTGAATGATTGTATTTATTTGATTGAGATTCTCAGTGGTGGAAATTGGAATCGAAAAGGGTTAACGGGAAGGATTCTGTGAAATGCAATAGATTATGTTGGCTTAGCTTCCATATTCAGAACAAGGGATTGATTCAGAATTGGCAATTTGCTATAGCAAAATGGGAAGGGTCAAGCTAAAGATCAAGAGATTGGAGAACATGAATGGCCGCCAAGCGACCTATGCCAAGAGGAAAAATGGAATCATGAAGAAGGCAAATGAGTTGTCCATTCTGTGTGACATCAAAATTATTCTTCTCATGTTTTCGCCGACCGGCAAGCCTTCATTATGCAGAGGAAACCACAGGTACTATGGGTTTCTGTTGTTGAACGCTAACCATTACTCAACAATAAGCTTGCACACAGCATTAATACGTCCGTTTCCTGGTTGCGGCCGGGAAGTCCATTTCATAAGTATCAGTGCAAAACATCCTTAAATCCAACCAAGTTGGATTTTTGTTTAGTTATAACTCGATCGAATTGGATTTTCCAATATCAAATTACTGTAGTTGGGTTATATGCAGAATTACTTTTTTATATATTATTCTTATTGTGTAAAACGTCAATATCATCATTATCATTATCCTCAATAACTTGTGAACAAGCTGATATTATTTTCCCAATCCAAGCAGCATTGAAGAAGTAATTGCAAAGTTTGCACAGTCAACACCTCAAGAACGGGCAAAAAGGTTTTGCGAAGTTTCTCCACTTGTATTTTGTCTTGCGTCTGAGATGACGGTTAGGTGAAGTGGAACTAACTGCTGCTTAATTTTATTGAAACAGGAAATTGGAAAGCCTTGAAGTAAGCTCTTTCCTTTCTCTTGTTGTTTCAATTTTCACAGCTTTGATCTTGTCATTAATATTCATTACGAAAGATTTCTGTTTTCTCCTTGAGAGTCTAGGTCCTAAAGAAAACTTTCCAGAAGTTGGACCATGAAGTTAATATATCAGAATTGCTTGGTACAAGGTTTGTGCTTATTGACATACTATTTTCCTGTATAGCAATCCTGTTTATGTTGTGCTGTCATTTGTACTGAACTACTTGCTTCGCTTTCTTTTTTGTTCCAGTTCTCAAACAATAGAGGTATGTACCTGTATCAGCATATCAATGCTGATTTTTATTTCCTAAAAGTAATTTTCTGTTGCATCCTTATGGTTCTGACATGTTTCCATATTTGAAATTGCACTGCACAGGACCTGACCAATCAAGCAAGGTTATTGCAGAATCATCTTTCTGAAGTGTACAAGAGAATGAGGTAGGCACCTACAAAGCTTTTATTTGGAGTCTTTGTTTGGTGCTTCCATGCTCTTTTGCTTCATTATTACATTTAAACTAAATTGTGTCATTGTTCACCTTCCAATACTAATATAAAAATTATTGTTTCCTTTTCCACAGCTCTTATTCAGAGTCTTTGTTTGTTGCATTCATGCTCTGTTGCTTTGTTATTGAAATTTAAACAATGCCATTGTTTTCCATCGAATACTAACTTAAAATTATTGTATTTTTCTAACAGCTATTGGACGAACCTTGATAAGATCAATAGCATAGAGCATTTGGGGCATTTGGAAAATTCCCTCAGGGATTCACTTAATCGAATTCGAGCATATAAGGTACTGATATAAATTACCTCAGGGATTCGCTTAATTGAATTCCAGCACATAAGATAGTACTGCACAGACTCTTTTAAACTAATGTTATTGACAATTCTATGACAGGAAAACTTTGAAAAACAGCAACTTATGTCACTAGAATGTAATAATCAGGTAAGGAAATGGTTTATGTTCTATCAAATGCTTTCTTGTCTTGTCCGCGTATCACTAGAAGAACTACTTGCTCTTGCAGTTCCAAAATGGCATGCATTTACCTTTTAGAATGGTTCCTGAGCAACAACTACCACCCATGCAATGGATGCCTAATGGTGAGCTTCAACAAATTTTGTTACCAGAGGATCCGAATTTGCTTCCACATAGGTTAGTAGATATTGGTGAGAATTTGTATAAGTTTCCAACATTTTCTCAGACTCAATTTTCTATCTAGATTTGGTATGTGAAAGTGGAAGAAAATTTCCTATTGCAAAGGGCAGCTTTTTGAATGGCCTCTTGTACTTTTTGTGTAGTCAGCCGATTACATCGATTGTCTATTTGTCTTTCTACAGGGATGTTGAGTGCTCTGCAAGTTCCTCCTTTGGGAGTTATTCAGGTTACTTTGGCACAGGGAAAAGTTCAGAGATATCTAATTCTGGTCCAGAAACTGGTGTCAATGGTTTTCTCAATGAGTTAAATGGAACAGCACCACTGAGACTGCAGTTAACTGGGCAGTGCCCGTATGTGCCTTACAATTTGAATTTGCTTACTGATGCAAAATTCGAACCTACAGCACATATGAGTGTACAAGAAAGCCCTGCGGATTTTCATCTTAATGGAAGCTTTGAGGCTTCAAAACCTGGCTATGATCCCACTCCCTGTAGCTGGCCTTCTGCATCAGGACCATGTGCTGTCAACATGTTCGAGGAGCGCCTGTATTCCCGGGTTTGTTATTCCTCTTTTCTGCTAGACTTTACTGAGTAGAGGTGTTTTTTTATACTTTCTGTATGGAAAACTTCAAAAATATACTTTCACTGAATTGCGTAATTGATTGAACATTTGCTGCTATGAATTGAAGACTACATCAAACATTTCAATAGTTCAGATTATGTTGCCCTCTTTATGGAAATCAGGTTTGTTGATTGAAATTTGTTTTTAACATCTAGTTGCTTTTTGTTGCAGCAACCGAATTGAGACTCGTGAGTGATTTGCTCTTCTGTCGCTGATAAAATTTCTTGAAACCACATTCAAGGAATTACTGCATATCCACCAAATGAAGCTGCTAAATTTGAAATAGCCTTCCAGCCAAGTATTGTCAGTAGCAGCAGATGACATATATATGGCATGATAACAGCGCAGCAATACCCTGATGTTCGATCACTCATCAGAAGGAACGACACTGACATCCTCAAACACGGCACAAACTTTTGTGATATTACAGATTTTTTTATGTATAAAGAGGTTAAATTAATATAGCAGTAGGTTTTGCTTAGTTACCATACTTCGTTTCTCGGTGATATATGTTCAACAATGGCAGCCAGACTCCTTCCCCCAGAACTGTATCCTGAGCTGTAAACTAGCGTTCGTATAGCAGCGGTTGTAATTGAAAACCACATCTGTCAATTCAATTTATCTGTGAAACATTTCCATTCTGTTTTTGCATAAATTATTCATTGATCAACTTCATAATCTTATTTCTTAAAGGAAAAACACGTTCTAGCATTGTATTTATGACTCCAAAACGAAGGGTTAAGCTAAAGAGGCCTAGTTCAGTTTGCTTTCTACTTACCGGACCTCCCAAGTCGATGCTTATTTTC
The DNA here is from genome assembly GCA_948243855.1 of Flueggea neowawraea. Taxonomy (NCBI): domain Eukaryota; kingdom Viridiplantae; phylum Streptophyta; class Magnoliopsida; order Malpighiales; family Phyllanthaceae; genus Flueggea; species Flueggea neowawraea. The sequence goes on from CAODLS010852429.1 coordinate 5,185, forward strand.
AACCGAAAGTCATTCTTATTTTTTCATCTCAGAATTGACGATGCTCTTACACTACTCGCATCATATGATGTGTCGCACCAACTTTTTTAAAACTTTAATCTTTAAACTATACCATCATATTCTTCTCACTTTTACAAATCAAATTTAGAACATAAGGTCCACAAGTGGCTATTTACCACTAGACTAAACCATGGACTATTTTGACGAAAGTCTTTTTTAACTATGTTGCTCTATTCTTCTCACTTTGACGAATCAAATCTAGGACTTAAAGTCCATTACCACCAGGCTAAACACCGGACTCTTTTAGTCTTTAATCTTAGATGAATCAAATTGATTGAACCCAATTCAGACCAACCTGGACCAAACTTTAAAAACATGTCATCAATGCCAAAGCTGCTCTCCAACTACATACAAACAGTACAAGTACTAGACTCCCCCTCCAGTGGATGCTAGTCAAGTCATGTTGCCAATCCTAGACAACCCAACTACTCTGGACATGGCAATGAGCTCATTGATTATGCTTACCGCTAAGCAAGATTTTGATGTGGTAAAACACAGAGATCAAATATTCTGGCCTCCGTCCATGTGGGAATTTAATCTTGGATTAGACTGCATGAAAAATTCCTGGATTTGCTTTCACGTCTCATAGTTATAATCAACATTTTCAAATAGAAGATTGTGATGAGAAAAGAAGAGAGAGACACTGCTGAATGAAATGGTCCATAGTGCTTACAACTAATTCGGGGATGTGTGGCAATTTAAGACTCAAAAGAAAATCAGGAATTTTAGTCTTGTATGTCTATTCTTTGGTATAGTTACAAATTTTGTGTTCTTCCCTTTTAAGAATGAAAATGCTGAAGAAGTCAGTTCACTAAAGGCATCTCTTTACACGTACAACTTCACAAAAGGGGACCTGCAATTTATCTTTTGGATCAAAGCAATGTTTTCCCTTCTTACTGCGAGAACTCAAAATGGGAAACTATATTTTGAGAAACCTGATTAGGCTTCCAACCCATTTTAGATAACATTTGAATTGGGTTCTTGAAAGGTTCACCCGGCTTGTTTCGTTAGCCCATTTAGCAAGGCCCTGTACCCCCACTTTGAACATCTTTGTTTGTTTCTGTAAAACCTTCTAACTACTCCCAAGTGTCCACACACTTTTTATTTTTATAGCACATATTTTTTTTCTTATATTTATTATTAATAAAATTATAAATTTGTCTTTTTTTTCAATTAATTCATTAATACCAACACATTTAGTCAAATGGTATAAACAAAAAATTTATAAAATTAAATGAGTTTAACTATTAAAACTATTATTTCTTAATTTTAGTGAAAAATAATTAGTGTTTATTAAATTGAGACCGAAAGAGTATTAGATTATTATGAATATATTAAAAAAAATCAAACCAATTTTCCTCCATATGTTGTTAGGTGAAGCAGTGTAGGTATATTTGGGGGAGGTTGTTAGTTAGAAGTGGAACATGTATTAAATGAACTGGAAACCAGAACTGATCAGTTTGTGTTAAGCTGCAAAGAATTGGAGCTGGTCGTTGGCATTAAAGAGCAGTAAATGGAAGGAGTTAATATTGGTGCACTTTGTTGTCAAGTGTAAAAGCAATTTAATGCTCTGCATGCTCCAGTTCTTTTAACCCAAGTTGGTACTAACAACTTCCATTGCCAAGTCCCAAAATTGAAGCAGACATTTTTATTCTTGCCTGAAAAGGGGAACATGAGATGCAGGTGAATGAATTTTGGAACATAGTGAATGTTTCTAAACTGCTTCACTCCTTATCGTGATAGACAACAGATGCAATGCAGGCTGGCAGATTACAGCTTCATCAATTTTATGATGCCAATCCTCATAAATCCAGTCGACACTTTTATTTAAGTTTATTTTATTTTTCATGATGTTGAAATATGACGATGTTTTTTTAGGCTTGGTGTCTATTTTACGGTCTATATCTGCCCGATTAAAATAATTGATTCCAGTAGATTTTGCATTACAAATTTTTTAACATCGAAAAATATTTATTGTCAGTTGAACTATTTTTGGACAATATTTATTTTTCTTCGGGTGGACTTGTGATTTTGTGACGATGTTGTTGATGGTGGAAACTAGAGTATGATAGATAAGTTTAATATAGGACAAGAAATTTGATGCACATCATATTCTTTGGCATACAAGTCAAAATAAATTATTAACCTTTTGCTTAAAGTTTTGGTGAGAAATAAATAATGATTTGACATGTGTAAATATAACTAATGACATTTTGCACATATCCTTAATAGCTAACTTAACACTTCTATCATTTTTATAGTTACATTCTATTAATATCGTTATCAATGAGTTTGTTTGAAATAGTAGAGTACATAACTTATTTGATAGATTTTATAATGATTAGTAATAAGTGAATAATAACAAATTTAAATATATTTTTTTATAAAATTAGTTATATAAAATATAATATATACTCTATAAAAAATATTATACGTTATAGTTGTCAAATGAATCAATAGAGTTTTAGTAAAGCCCAATGAAGCAAGCATAAACATCGAACATAAAAAAATTAAGCAAAAAGTTGCATAATGAAAAATTATATAAGTACACAAAATCAAGATACTATTATCCAAATAAGAGTAACTTCACCCAACAAACCTAAAAATTCAAAGTCAAAAAATGGAGGCTTATTATTAATTTCAAAAGAGGAGGAACATGGGAAGACAATGGGAATGAGCGCAGCAGATCATAAGGTGGCAGATATTTTATGGAAGAATATGTACGGGTTACGCAAGCATTAAATTAAAAGACAGAGCGGAGCATGCGGTGGAGCACATGGGCAGCTGAACTACATACGACACCGTCGTATCCAATTCTGATACGGCGCCACTCTCTCTTCGCCACGACACCGTTTCTTTTTTCGTCGTCCAGCCGATAGGTCGTCCACTGGTTTCAATTGATGGATCAGAAAACCCAGGACTCACGTGACTCCAGATTTCTTCCTCACTTTCTTGGTCTGACCCATCAAAGGGCATGCTACAGCTAGAGACATATGCCAGGTCTAGAATTTTCTTTTTCCTGATGAAATTTTTTATTTAATGATTAAAAAAGAACCTAATTTATTAGATCATAATTCACACAAAACAAGGCTAAAATTAAACTCGCCAGTTTTTGTTTATATATTTTTTTTACAATTTTTGTTTATAATTTGTGCCAAAAGAGTTATGATTGAATATTGAAGAGGGCAGCTTCATGGTTTGAGTTGAGGATAGAAGAAATTTCCAGGAAATATCGTAAACTTCGCCATGAATTTCCTTTGTCAATTTTCTTGCAGCGCCTGCTTTCGAGGTCCATAAGGTTCAGAATTTGAGTCCTGTTTTGGGATATGTTGGACAGAGTATTATTATATGTGAGATATAAAACATAAAAAATTAAATAATATATTTTTTTTTCTTTCGTCCTATAAAAATATTTTCCAATATTTTTTTATAAAAATTAAAAAAATATTTAAAGTCTTATAGGTTATAGCAATTCAACAAATAATTAATAATATAATTTATTATATATTTAAATATAGATAATATTATATGATTGATATAATTATTAATATTATAAAAAAAAATAAGTCTATAATTTAAAATAAAATAAAAAATTTATTTTATTTTTATAAAACGGAGATAGTAATAATTTAGGAAAATACAGAATATACCCTATGCCATTTTTTGAAAAAAAAAAAACAGAATATACCTATACACCATGTTTATCATGATTATGACATTTAAAATTAATGGAAAGAATTGGCTAACAACATCCGTGATTTTTAAGGGTTCGTTTGGCAATGCAGTATATAACATATAATATATAATATTTTTTAATAATTTATGATGAGTAAATAATAAAAAAAAATAAATTTTTTAATAAAATATTATATGTAATATATTGTTTAAAATATGTTATATGTTGTATATGTTAAACAAACCCTAAGATTTATAGCAATTATCTACAGAAAACTAGCATCAAAGATATAGGGAAAGTATAACACAGAGAAAGCTATCTACTGCGATGTTATCTCAATAGGAATGTGAATAAGGCGACCTCTCATGACTGACGGTTGGAAAAATCTTATTTCTGTTGCCGCTTGATATACAAATGAGCTCACCATATATATAATCAAGTTAAGTTTCAACAATTTAAAATCCGGTTTAAAATCCCGCAAACATGCACAATAGTGGGCTCATGAATAAGCTCAATAATAGAATTATAAATATTACTCTAATTATGCATGTATTTCAACTTGTTACTGTCGTTTGTTATAATTTTACTTGATCTAATTATGAGCAAGACTTGAATTGAATTACATTCCATTCCACTAATTGCCACAAAATAATAACAAAAAGAAAACAGATCAAAAATAAACAACAGAAAAGATTATAGAATAAGAACTCAATTTCCATTACTTGCAGAAAATTGGAAAATTTACACTTCATATAACTCGAGCATTACAACCAGGGACATGATTCTCAGCCACTGCTAGTTACAACAATGACCTCAAATGAAGCAAAAAAATTGCTGTAAATGTCCCACCTCCCTAGGGGGTGAAAAAGGAAAAAAAATATGAAAACTTGTAAAAATACTAGTAGTGGCGGGTGGTAAAAGTCCACCTCTGCCATCTTCTGCCATCAATAGCAGCAGGAAAAAATAAAAGACCCCCAACCCTAATAAGCAAGGATCCCTTGAATAGGACACCCTACTCTAGAAGAGTGGCTCAATTGCCCCAAAACGAGAATGGGTCATTAAAATAAGCCCTTCTCATCTTGACCGCCCAACATGTATATATCTAAACCCTACTTATTCATACTAAATAATACTAACCTTGACTACTTGACCTAAAGCAACATATATATATATATATATATATATATATAATAAACCCCTAATTAACGGCACAAATGTCGATATAGGCCTTTGTTCTTTAGCGGAATTGGGCACCAGAGAAGGTCTGCCCAAAGGACCACCCTGCAGGTGCGACGTTGTAGGACACCACAGTCCGGCCATCACTAGTTGCAACCTTAAATGAGAGGCTTTGACCGTTGAGGTAGGTGTTGCTTTGCCAGTTTTGCCCCCAGTTCCTGGACATTGCTTGCCACCCAGTTCTGGATCCCTTGATTGCCACGGAGTGAACGTCACCGGCGCCACCGACGTTGGTGATTAGGACCAAGTTGAAGTAGGAGTGTCCGTTGAT
>CAODLS010852597.1:0-12493 GCA_948243855.1 Flueggea neowawraea
CAAGTATATACTTCTATTAATCTTTGTGGAGACATTTACAAGATACTCTCCTCCGAGGAAAGCAAGCTCGGAAAGATGGCGGCGAAGATTAAGAGAGTGGTGGTTCAGCATACCAGCAGCTCCTGTTGTTCTTGAAAGAGAGAAGGAAGACAAAAGAAGAAATGATACCTTGATTTCACGTACCATGTCTCTATATTTCTGTACAGTTACCGTCTTCACAGAACGAATTTGTAAATAGCAACCGTGAAGAACAAGCAAGAAATAAGTAAATAGAAAAGGTTCTTTGTATTTATATGATTTTCTCGTGCCGTCGTACTTCCATTTCACATTTGGGGATGTTTATCCTCAAATCGTTAATCGAGTGTGAAGCCAGATTTCTGTAAATGCAATTCCAGTTTTTCCCGATGATGGCATGAAGCTGGAGCATTAAACAGTAATCCGCTGGGTTCTCACTAAAGTCCATTTGCAGCTCTTCGAACATTACCAAGCAAAGGAGGACATTGGGTTCTACCTTTGATAGCCCGGCTGCCTTCCCTTCATTTGGTAAAGAACAAAAAAACAATGATCGGTAAAGAAAAAAAAAATGATTGGTTTGTTTAGTCTATAAAATCTCTGGAGGACGTGTTTGTTTAGTCCACTAGAATTGAAGTTGTCTTCACATTAAGAGTTTAAAAATTCGATTTCTCGTAAGAACCAATATATACAAAATGAAACTCTGGAGAACTTGTTTGTTTAGTCTACTGGAACTGAAGTCGTTTTCACGTTAAAAGTTTAACAATTTGATTTTTTTGTGAGAGCGAATATAAAAAAAAAAGAAGAAGAAAGGCATATAATTTAACAATCACGACTGCTTTTGTTCATAGTCATTCAATTATATGCATGACTGAACTTCAGAACTCCAAATTTAGATTCCCTTTGTTCCGGGTTTAAAGCTGCATTTCCTAGATCAAGATCTGTCCAGCATATCAGCCCGCAGATTTCTGCACTTGACGCTCACCAATCTAACATATATTGTGGTGGGGGGTAAGACAGTTTTGCACTAGAAACTTAGCGTGCACTGATACGCGTGAAAGAGTGTTAAATCATCTTAATTCGACCTGCAAAACGAAAAAAATGGTGAAATTTATGGCGGTTTCTGAGGTTTGGTATATTGTTTAACCCGTCCTTACTAGTTTCAAATTAGTTGTTTCGGTCCCTCACTCTTAACTCCGTGAGTTTTACCTAACAGAAAAGGTGAAAAGACAAATTTACCCCTAATTTTTTTCACTCTAACCTAAACCAAACCAAAAAGAACCAAAACACTTTAAACCCAATATAACTCTCCAAAAACCAAACAACTCAACACAACAAATAAACCCATTCACAAGCCAATATCAACCCACACATTCATTCTTCTTTCTTTCCTCTCTCAATAACCCAGAACCCACCACCACCACCACCACCAAAACAAAACTTAAACCACCCTAAACACCAACTCGAACCCACCCATTCATTCTTCATCTTCCATCCCTATGTTCTTCATGCCTCTTCCATCTCTCTCTCTCTCTCTCTCTCTCTCTCTCTCTTCCTCTTAACTACCACATCAGCCTCTCTCCCTTCTCAACACCACAACCCAGAAGCCGACCCCACCTCCTCACTCCTCAACACAACCCAGAAGGCAACCCACTCCCCTTTCTCATTAACCCAGAACCCACCACCACCACTGACCCAAACCATTGGCGGAGCAACCTAAGCAAGAGCACCATAACAGTGTCAGCTATCTCCTCGACGCGCGACTTGTCGATGTGAACGAGTCGGAGGCCGAGGTCAGTGGCGTGAGCAGAGTCGACCACACGGTCAGCGAAACCTTTATTTGTCTCTTACGCCACCGCCATTGTCGCTGCTAACCACAAATCGACGTCACGGTGCCTCTCTCTGATCTGTGTTATCGAGGCATGTCTCTGATCTGGGTTCACGGTGCCGCTGTTAACCCACTCCATGCCATCGCCGCACTATGCTTCTTCTCAGGCTTTGATGATTCATTTTCATTCACATGCACATGTTAGGCTTTAAGGTTGAGGAAATTCACAATCTGCCATGATTTGTTTTTTGTTTCTTTTCAGCTTATAATGTTGATTTAAAGAACATTATTTCAAGCTTATAATGTTCTTGTAATGGGATTGGCTATTCTGAATTTTTAATGGGTTTTGTTGATTGTGGATTGTGATTTGACATTGATGAGTTTGTGAATACATGATTGAGGTGAATGGTAACGGTGGTGATAGAGGTAGGTGGGTGGTCGTGATGATGGTTGTGGTGATGGTGTTGGATTAATGAAATTTTGTTGTTGGTTCGGTGGTGACTTGTTGGGTGGTGGTGGTGTTGATTTTTTCTTTTGATGTTTTTGGGTTTCTTGGAGGAGGGAGATTGGTTTTGGTGCTGTCAAAATGTGGAGGACGCCGCCACTGGGTTGAGATACTGGGTTGGGATTGAATCAGAAATTATGTCTGGTGATTGCAGCTTGGATTGTTTGATTGGGTAATTGCAGAGAATAATGGAGGAAACATAAAGAGAGAGAGAGGGTGGAGAAGAAAGTGAAATGGAAGATAGAAGAGGGTATTTTTGTCATTAAAGTTTTAAAACTTGTAGTTCTCATGTGCCACGTCAGAAAATTTGACGTGACCAGTTATATTTGATTAACGGTGATAGACGGAGGGATCAGAGTAGCTAATTTGAAACTAGTAAGAATCGGGTTAAACAATATACCAAACTTTGGGGATCGCAATGGATTTTGCCCAAAAAAAATAGTCATCCTTTGTATTACAACTTCTCAAAATCTCAGTTTTGTCCTCAGAGTAATTGAAGAAGGAAATATTACTCAGAATGCAAACCCGAAGCCGGTAATTATTTAATCAAAATTTCACCATGCAAATACGAGTTCCTCTCAGGCTATCACCTTGTTCTTTTTTCGTGTTCTTCAATTGTTAGGAGTTCATAAATATATTCTGTAGCCTTCCCCTCATTTAATCCCACCAGAACAATAAAAAAAGAAAGAAAAGAAAAAAAAATTACAAAACCTATCACTTAATCTTCTTCTTTTTTTTTTTTAATTATACCCTTATGCTAGATAACAAAGTTGATTGGAAAATATAATTCCTATCAAATTAATTGGAAATCTACAACTAATAAGGGCCGTACATAATAAACAGCTAAAGCTTTTTCTGTTTTTCATTTTCTAAAAGAAATCAACTAATACAAGAATCAAACAAACAATTAAAGAATTTATTCCTGAAAATTGAAATGGATCGGAATTGTGCCTATATAAATCAGAATCCTTATTGGCTTAATTGAATCAAGAAAACAAAACAAGAACTTTTTTTTTACAAAGTTTATCTTAGTTTCAACACAAAAAAAAAAAGAACCATAGTGAAAAGAAGAAAAGAATTTTCAATATTCATGGAACTCATTGATCCCCTCCAATGATCCAATATTTGGAGTGAAGAACAAAGAATCTGCATAATTATAAAATGGCTGATTTGCACATAAAAAATCAACTGGGTTTGGGGTGAAAACAGGCACATTAGTCATAAAAGGATTCGGAGCCTCAAAATTAATTGAAGGCACAAAGCATGAATTAACCTGTCCATCACCTACACTTCCACAGTTCTCATACGTAATCACCGACGACGACTCGTTATCATCAATCCCACCAACATTCTTCCTTTCCTTCTCCGGTGACCCGTTGCCGTTTTCTTGCTTCACTTGCGGAGCGTGGGCACGCTCCTCGTCGGACCGCGATAGTCCGGTCAACTTTTGCACCAATGCCATAAAGTCCTTGGGGTGCGTGTGTATAATTTTTGGAGAATGCGTGTAGATTATCACCGGATGGCGTTGCTGAGGCGGCTTCGCGGGCGAGAGAGGAAGCAGAGGACGACAAGGAGGATGACGACGACGACGATTTTTTAATGATCATGTGAGAATCCTTGTTAATTTTCAATGGAGGTGGGCATAATCCATTATTGTTATTCCTTGGTTTTGCATTTTGATCATGGAAATTTGTAGGGCTCATCTTTTTTCTTGGATTCAACTTGATCGATAAAGAACCAGAAGGGACTAATTAACCAAAATTGGATTGTTAACTAGAGCTTCTTGTTTCTATATATAGCTGAATTTCGAACCTCGTTAGCGTGTTCGAACTGGGAACCCTGATGTCAAGGTGTTTTGGTGACCTGGCAATAAGGCACGTGACCATTTAGGCTCCACGTAAGGTGACCGTTGTAGGGGTTGCTGAGGTGTCAAAAGATGAGTGGTTGTATGAAATCAGTTAAAGAGGTTTTTACATTTGTGGATGCTATCGGATGTTTTGGTTGCGCATTTGGCGGGAAAATAATAACGTTAGTTCCTAAAGATACAAGATTTTCTTGAAGTCCTACGTGATTGTTTTTTTTTTATTTTATTTTTTACTAATTTTTTGAAAATAAAAAAATACAATTAAATTTGGAGAATATAATAAAAGCATATAGATGATTGATTATGAGTCACTAATTGTTTATTGTCTGATAAATTTGTTGTGAAAAATCGTTCACAAGGATTATAAAGTCGTATTAATTTGCGTATTAAAAATAATTTTCATATTTCGAACGTGCTAGAACAATATGAATATTAAAAAAGGTAATTTTGAATTCACTTAATTGTAGCTACCATGTATTCATCTGAAAATTTGTTAGATGGCACTTTTTTAATTTTTAAATTAATGACAAAAAGTGAAAATGATTAAATCACTCTTCATCTCAGCATAACTATATGTTCGTTACTACAAATACAAAACAATTCTACGTCTATAATTTTAAAGTTTGAGCAATTGTTTTCAAAAATTAAAGGATAACAATTTCTTATCTTAATTTAATATTTTTTATATTCGAATTTATATATGCTTTTCAAAACATAAAATTAACTGCATATGCTAACTACTAAAATTATATATCTATATATATATATATATATATGTGTGTGTGTGTGTCAGTGGCAGAACCAACATTTGAAGGAGGTGTGGTGGCGTTCAACTGTCCAAGGCCGCAGGCGCAGAAGGTGCTTCTATGATTGTTTTGCAGAACATAAGTTTCTGTTTTGTTTTATTAAGAGACTATCTCAACAGTTCCCTTAACTCTATTTTTTTCAAATCAAGCCCTGTTTTTTTTTTTTTGAAAATTAGGGCGAAATGATCATCTTCATTAATTTTTAACTCATCCGAGTTAATTTCCACATCAACATTTTTATTCAAATAATTTGCATCCGAAATTTCTAACATTTGTCCAACAGTAGATGAGTCAATTAAACTTCTAGGCATTTTTAAATTTTTTTACTTCATCCAGTTTTATAGAGAATCCATATAGAATTTGAACTAAAGCTTAAAGTATTTTGTTTTTATATTATTAAACTTGGCATTTTTATGGAAAAATTCATTTGATCAAATATTAAATAAGAAGGCGGAGGAAAAAAATCCAGTCCCAATTACTGAAACATTTTAAAAATATTCATCTGCAAATATACAAGTCTTGGCTGTATTTGTCTATCCCAATGTTTGTCAAACTTTCATATGAAGGAATGAATTACTTGGGGATTATTTAATTTTTTTTGATTGGTCTCTAATTGATTAATTACTAAAATTAACTTCAGAATTCAAATTCCACCCATAAGATTAAAAAAAAAAACTGGTATCAGAATTCATTGCACTTGAAATTTGTACTAAAAAATGATTGAATTAAAAATGGAGTTTTGATTCCTATAAGATTTAGTCACCATTGCTCATTCCAGAAACCACGCTTTAGCATTGTGGCACTAGAGTCTAGGAGCATTAGTGCAACAATACGTTCTGAGACCATACTTTTACAATGGCTTCCGTTGACACACAAGAACCCTGTGTGGCAACTGCTCTCACTGCTTCCCCAGCTCCTACGCCACCTGCCGCTACTTCTGATAATACCATTTCTACTCCTCCCTCTACCACTGATACAACTACTCCACCAACACCACCTCCGCCTCATTCTCGCACTCACTGTTCTTCCCCACCCCTCCAGCCTCGTGGAAATATGATGTCTTCCTTAGTTATAGAGGTTTGGAAACTCGTCATAACTTCATAGATCATCTATACCATGCCTTAGAAAAATAGAAAAGTCGTGCCATTCAGGGACAACGATTGTCTGCAAAGAGGAAGAATTATTAGAGTTGCAGTGTGGAGGGGGTGTCGAGTATTAGGGGTTCACCAGGTCTCCGGTGGGGTCGGCCGACTCCGCCTGACTCCACCTCCCTCTGCCACTGCCAATAATCATGTCCCAGCAATAATTAAAATATTACACATAGTAACAACAAAACTATGACATATTTAAATTTTTTTCCCCACCAATTTTTCGTCTCCCATATTTTTTATTAACTTATTATATAGAGGAGGTTAAATTATGTCTTTTTCACTCTCATTCTCTATCATTCCCTTCACCTTAAACATCATTGATTCCTTTCACTTCCTCTTTTCCACCTTCATAATACAAATTAAAGCTAAGAGCACCAAGGACTATGGAATTGCATGTACAAGGCTCCTAAACCACAAACACCAACATCACTCTAAGCCTCTAATTCTCAGTTGCTTAATTATCTTCTTCCACAAATCCAAATATTATCATCGATGTCGTCACGAGTCTAATCTATTGTAAATAGGATCATACTCTCTGCAATAGTATTACATAGCTAGTTCAATCTTTGAACTGAAACAAAACAAAATAATGAAGAGCCTCTTTTTTCAACCAATAGTGGTTAGGGCTGTAATCGAGTCGAGCCGAGCTCGAGCTCTTAATGTTCGAGCTGGGCTCGATTAGACTGAGCTTGAATTTGAATCGAGCTTCAATTCGTGTTTAAGTTCGGCTCGACTTATTCATTTATTGTTCGTGAACTGCTCGAGCTCAGCTCGTTTAAAAGTCTGCTCGTTGAGGCTAGAGACTCGGCTCGTTCGGGCTCGAGACTCAGCTCGTTCGAGACTTGTTCATGCTCGAAACTCGACTCGTTTGAAACTCGAATTTAACATAATACATAAAATGAAATTATAAAAACACCAATAAAATTATAAATAAAACAAACCTGTTTTTTTAACATTCATTCATTCAACATCCAATGAAAAAACATTTAACATTTAAAGAAAAAAAAACATCATATTTTCATAAACACACAAAATACGCATAATAATCCACAAATCCACAAAACAAGCCAAATTTGTCTAGATTTAAAACATGACATCAAATATTCTTCCAAAAGGACCAAAACATCAATATATTCTTTAAGTAACTCATTCACTAGAGCTGATATTCAACAACTTCATCTGTAGAAGCATCCTACAAAACAAAACTGAAACTATTAAACATTTGAACAATATTAACAAAAAAAATCTAAAAACACAAGGATAATTGTTTTTGCCCCCTCAATGCAGTCTGCCTTTGGACACAGCTATCCAAGTGCCTCTTGTATTGTGTAGTAGATCCACTTTTGTTCACAGCAAGTTTGGTTTTGCAATGCACACATTCTGCCTTTTTTGAGCCATCTAGAAGCAAAACTTCCGTTAAGTCTTTCCACACCTTTGAAGTTTTCTTTCCTTTCTTCTTTCCAAAAGAAGTTTCTGTTGTTTGTTCATCTTCTTGCTCAGTTTCCACGGGGGTTGCAGCTTCACCCACACTTGGATCACCCAAACTTTGATTCACATGACCCACTCACTGATTATCTGGATGTGTAGTGGAATTATCCAAAGACTCAAAATCCATGTCCTACACATTAAAAGAAAGCCAAACCAACATAAGAACATTTCTACATTTTCCATGCACAGAATCAAAAACACGAGAGTCAGACGGGAATCAAAGAAAGAACAAAGTACTTGAAGGGAAAAAAAAAAAGAGTAAACAACATCGCTTTTAACTTGCTGACTTCGAATCTTATCACCATAATAATTCCCCACCAATTCATAGTAACAGGATACCGCAATCAAAACTAATGAATCAAATCTAAACTAACAAAAGCCCAATTAAATCTAAACCAATTTATAGGTGTGCAGAACATTTCTACATTTTCCAACCCTACAAGCTAACAAAAATTACCTTGTAAAATGTGCTTCTAATGAACATCAGAGAAAATTAACTAAACAAAATAAGTACATCTGTAAAAGATTGAAGTCAAAAAGATGTACCTGAGTGGCTGAGAGGGCGCGGCGAGTCGAGATCGGGGGTGACTGAGAGGCAGCGGTGAGTGACAGTGGTCGAGGGTGACTGAGAGGCAGCAGCGAGTGACATTATTGTGTGAGCTCTAGGGTTTGAGTTTGAGAGAGAGGTCGAGAGTGACAGGAGCGCTTTCTAAAGTGTTTTTTGGGAATTTTCCACAATTTTTTTTATTTTGTTGTCATGTGGTTACTTTTTTTTTGTCTTTTAATTTTTCATTATGAACATGGTCATTTTTCATTAGTTATCTAGGTGTATAAATAATAATAGCTAATCACGGGATATAATTCATTTCAACAAATTTAATTACTAATGACTAAGAATTAGATGTAATATTTTCCATTAGATGTAATATTTGTATATTCTCTTATTATATCTTTTTTTTTGAAAAAATATCTAATGTAATATTTTCCATTAGATATATTTTCTTATTATATCTTAGTTATTGAAAGTATTGTCTAAGTGATAACTAAATCTAAATATAAGATTTACTGAAAAATGTATCTTTTGAAGCCTTACAAAGAACAAGGTTTACGCGCACGTTGCTCATTGCTGGGACGTGAACCGTGAGGACCTTGAGCCATCTGCGTGTGTTGCACATGCAGTACGCACGTTGTTCTTCGTTTGGAATTAAGCCATGGGGATTTCACGTCATCTACGTTCGTTGTTGAAGGGTCTATGCACATAGAAGGCGACCTGGGTGTGAGCCGAGAGTTGTTAAGCACCGTCTACGTGCGCTGAGGGAAACATCTATGCACGTTGAACGCTTTCTGTGTGCGTAGATGATGTACTACACACGTTGATGAGTCAGACATGCTGAAGATGAGTGATACGTTGCGTTTTGGCGAGATGTGTTTATAAATACCCTTTTACCCGACCTTCGTTCTTCATTCCTCATCTTTCACTCTCTCTCACTCTCAGACAAATTCTCTCTCTTTGTCTTTGATTCCCCAATGTTTGTAAACATCTTTGGAGGTAAGATCATGCATCTAATCTCTTCTTTTCATCCGTTTGATGCCTCTGATTTTTGAACTCAGTTTTGGTCCGATTTGTTTTAGGGGTTCTGATTCCTGGTGATTCTGATGAGATGGATGCTAAGGATTGTTAAAGGATGATTGGTTGAGGTAATTTCGTCTTTCCTTTCCTCTTATTTCATCATTTTCATTAATCTCAGAATCCCTTTTTGGGTTAAATTTGCATCTAAGGTTTGGATTTGATGTTTCTATTGGATTGAATGTTAGATAATTATTTGAGATTAGAGGAACCTAGATAAATCCCAGAATCAAAAGATTTGAGGTTTGCTCTGAATGAGCTAGGGTTTGATTCGGGTTTGTGTAGATCTTTGATGATTTTGAGTTGTTTTAGAGAAACCAACCATAGATTTAAGTTCTTGAGGTTGAGTTTAATTAGTTTAGGTATTTGAAACTGATTTCTATAGGTTGAATCGAGAAATGAATTTTTGGGGTAATTTTGTCATAAAGATTAAACTTGATATTTTGTAAGTTTGAGGTTAAAAATATAGTTTCTGAATATTTTGGAGTTTGATTCGATAATAGAAATACCTTGGGTATTGATTAAGTAACTCTGAACAGTTTGGAGACTTGATTGTCCTAGTACGTCGAGGTCTGAATGTCGATGAGTGATAGGGTTTCGATTTGAATATGATTTCTGACGTCGTTGGTGTTTACATCTCATGCATGTTTTGTATTGCCACAATCACTGTATTTGATATGTTTGTAAATGTTTGTTTTAGCTCAACTCAATTCCTGAGATGACCAGCCATCGATCGGTGGTTAGTGTTTCGAAGGTTGGAAGCTCGACATCCAGGTGAGTGGATGACAGCTTCAGACACATAGGCTGTGTCTCTTTAACGTATATTTGTTTTTGATGTGTATCACACATACTCTAAAATTGGACTAATCTAATGATTGGTTAAGTTAATAATTTGACCTTGGTGAACTGGATATTCAAACTCTATTTTTGAAAATTGATATATACGTATGTATATATCCTCTCTCTATGTTTTGATTCTGATATGCATGCTTTGTTTTATGAAACCTATTTTAGGGACGTTGATATGTTTTTGATAAACAATATTTGTTCGAGTTTCAAACATCTTTTCAAAATAAAGATTTTATTTCTGAAAGACAAATATATATATATATATATATATATATATATATATGAAATTGTTTTGAAAAATCAGTGACTTTGTTTTGGACTTGGATATATAAGTTATATCTTATATATCTGCTTTGTTTTTTATATGCTCGGTCACATGACCATTATATTTTGGGATTTAAGTATACTATGTATATGTTTTAGAGACAGGACGCCTATGCTACGGGGTGTGTAGCCTTTGGTATACCAATGCACGTTATGGCCTAGCTATTGGGGCAGACGGTAGCCATGCTGTCCTGATCAGACACATGATTGGATTATGGATTAGTAACAGAGTCCACAATTATTACATGGTGATAAAGTGACCCGGATCTCACCACACTATATTTATGGTCCCTTATCTGTGATATATGTTTTTGACTCTGATATCTATGGAATATGTTTTGATTTTGAAAATAATACTATTAATATTATGATGCCTACGAGGCAAAGCTTTGATTCTGAAGTTTTGAGAAAAGTTACAAAGGTTTTGAGTTTTGTTTTGGAAACGGTTGATAACAACTTTGAAAGGGATTTCTAAAGTTCTGGTTCATCTTAAGATGTTTTTGTTTTGAACCCTTTGTTAAGGCAAAAGATTTTCTAAAGAATCTCGCTTGAGTTTTAAAGCATTTAGCTATGGTTTATTTTGAAGATACTCTGAAAAAGGTTTTGCTTAGTTTCAGAAAATGATTTCGTGCATGTTGTTTGCTTTGGTTGCAAACAATTTTGAAATGGTTTTGAATCACTATTACATATGTAGCGTGTATATATATGTATATGTGTTGGCTATATCTGCATGTGGTATTTTCGAACTGTTTTCAAAACAATATTTGTGATGCACGTATGAGGCGATCTGGAGCGTTGTCCCTCAATGGGTTGACCCCCTTTCTTTGTTTTGTCGTTGTTTATTATTATCCTGCAGGTGATTCTTGTGGACTATGATATTTGTCATTTGATGCTTAGTAAGACATTCTAACGTTGCGGTCAGTGTCCTTTTGACCGGGCCCCATTTGTATGATTTGTTAGATGCTCCACACCGAGTTTCTGTGGGATGTGTTTTTTGTTTCTGTTATTGTTTCTGACATTTCAAATGTTTTAATTTGAAATATTTTTTGCACTTAAGATTATGTATATTTGTTTTAATTAAATAAGGTTTAAAACTTTATCTATTTTATTATTTATTTGATATGATATTTGGTTAGAAGTTCTGCACTTTGGAGGCTTGTGCGGGATGAGTCGGACTTCCATAGAGGATTCACCTCGTACGCCGGTCATGGTCCCTAAAATGGGTCGTGACAATTTAAGTGGTTTAGTTGTAATAATATTTTAATTAATATTTAAGAAATAATAGCATTTGTGTATTAGACATTTAGACTACTTAATGTCTTTCAAGCAACAAAATCATTTAGTATATTAAAAGTATGCACCATAGTATATTAGAAGTTTGGGGTATATACCATTGTACATTATAACTTACAAAAAGTTTAGGGTATATACCATAGTATATTTGAGATTCAGAGTATTGACTATAATATATTATAATTTACAAAAAAAGTTACACTTTTGTACACGTAAATTTCATGCAGTGTACACCTTTGTATATCTAAATTTCATGTAATGTATACCTTTGTACACTTAAATTTAAGTGTGCAAAGGTATACAACATTCACTTTGGGACCAACAATTTAGGTGTACAACATGAACTTTAGTACCAATAGTTTATGTGTGCAAAATATATACAATATGAACTTTAAGACGTACAACATGAACTTAAGGACAGTTTAAGTGTACAAAATGTGTTCAATGTGAACTTTAGGATCAATATTCTAAGTGTATAAAAGTGTACTTATGATCAATAGTTTAGGTCTATCGACTATCATATATTTTGTTATAAACGTGTTATTTTTCCTAAACAATTTATTAAATTATTCAAATTTTGTACACCTATAGATGATTTTTTGTTCAAATATCTTAACATAAAAATATTTTGTTATATGAACCAAAATATAATTATATTATATACATTAACCAATATTATATTGTAAGTCTTAATTGTTGAAAAATTGCCTTTGAATTATATTGTACATTATTTTGCATATAGGATC
>CAODLS010852622.1:0-25478 GCA_948243855.1 Flueggea neowawraea
CACCGATAAGATATGATTTAGAAAATAATACTATTAGTATTATGAAGCCTATAAGGCGAAGTTTTGATTATGAGATTTTGAGAAAAACCATAAAGGTTTTGAATTCTGTTTTTGAAACGGTTTGATAACAGTTTTAAAAAGTGTTTTGGATTTCGGAAATATGTAGTACAACCTAAAAAGGTTTTATTTTGAAGCTCCGATAAGATGAAATGGTTTTGAGAGGTTTTGTTTTGATTTTTGAAAAGCATGAAGGTTTTAATAAGATTTGGAAAGTTTCTGTTTTAGTTCCAGAAAGATTTCGTGTATGCTGTTTGCTTTGGTTGCAAACGATTTCGAAATGGTTTCGTGGAAACCATACTATGTATATAGTGTATACGTATGTATACCTATCGTATACCGCATGTGTTAGTTTTCAAATGGTTTTCAAACCAGTCTTTGTGAGGCACGTATGAGGTAATCTGGAGTGTCGTCCCTCACTCACATGGTTTGACCATTTTTCTTTGTTTGTTTTTGTCTCCTGTTATTATCATCTTGCATGTGACTGAGAAATTTTGTTCGTTGACTTTTGATGCTCAGTGAGGGATTTTGATGTTGCGTTCATTGCCCTTTTGATCGGGCCCATTTATATGATTTGTTAGATGCTCCACACACCGTATTCTTGTGGGTCTTGTTTAGGTTTTTGATATTTCAAATGTTTTAATTTGAAATTAAATTCCGCACTTAATACTATGTATGATTTGTTTTTAATAAACAAAGTTTATATTTTTATTTGTTATTCATATTTCTTTAAATATGATGTTTGGGTATAAGTTCTGTACTATGAGGCTTGTGCGGGATGAGCCGGACTCCCATAGACGGTTCATTTCGTACGCCGGTCGCGGTCCCGGGAATGGGTCGTGACAAAATTAAATAAATATAATGCATGAAACATGAAAATTGAGTTACTGTTAATATCAATCAAAAGGTTATTATGTTTTTATCAAGAATAATCAATTCTATTATTGCATAATAAAATAGTATTCGTGTGTCAAACAAATAATAAAACAGTGCTCTTTTTTCCATTTATTAAATTACAAATAAATACTTTTTGAAGAAATCTACAGAAGACATTAATTAATTTTTTTTGAAGTAACTTAACCTTTAGCTTGCAGTAATATAAACAAGAAAAAATGGATTTATTTTCATTCTTGGCTCTGTTTAGATAATAAAATTCTCAATAATGGACTGAAATAGAGACGTTGAAGCTTCATATAATTAAAAATTCTTAAACAAGTATGTATAATTACTAAATATTAATTTTTATCCTAATTTAAATAGTTATCCTTAATCTATAGTTGTTGAGTTATTACTGCCAATATATTGATAAGATATTAATTAGAAAAATATAGACAGAATAGATTTTGCGTTATTATTTACAAAAAAAAAATTCACTTATAGATTTAATTTAACCAACGTATATTTCATCATTATTACAGAAATAATCCCTAAGCAAGGCAATATATGTATATGGCTTCGTGTCAACATTATAGTAATATTTGTAGTATATTGTTGTGTATTTTATATTCACAAACTACAAATATAAACCCCAAAAAAGATAATTTCAATATGATATATTGTCAAAATATTGATAAAATGTGTTACGTACGAATAATATTCTATATATTGCTTGAATAACCAATACACTAAAGAGTAGGGCTGGAAATTTTTGAAACGATCCGTTTAAACGACACAACTCGACCCTAACTTAAATGAGTTTGGATTTACCCTAAACAGGTTCGGATCATAAATGGGTGGTCATAAATTGGTTGAACCCATTTATGACATAAAAAAAATGAGCTTAAGCGGGTTTAATCTGTTTATGACCCATTTAACATAACCGGATTAAACGGGTTAACCCACTTACAACACGACCCGCTTACAAAACCCTAACTATAAAAATTCTTTTATAAAATATTAAATTTATTATATATATATATATTGTATGTTTACGTATGAAGATTATTAAAAATGATAGTTATGTTTATAGAGAATTAAAGTTATCAAAAAAGATTGCTTAATATTTTATGTTGAGAATTATAAATTTTTAATAAATTTTGTAATTTTAGTTGTTTTATATTTGATTTACCTTTATTTAGAATATTATTGTGTTGGCAGATATTATAAACTTATATTTATTGTTTTAGTTAAAGTTATTTTAATATTAATCGTATATTATAAATAAGTTAAACGTATTAAATAGATTAAACGTGTTAAATAGGCTAAATAAGTTAAACGTGTTAAATGTGACCTATTAACGATAAACGAGTCGTGTTTTGTAACCCGTTTAATAAATAGGTCGTGTCCGAGTTGTGGTTAAACGGGTTCGGGTCGTAAACGGGTTGACCCGTTTAAAATTCAAGTCATAAATGGGTTGACTAGTTTAGACCCGACCCGAATTGTCACCCATACTGAAGAGGAACAAAAATCACAATACATAGAATATTTTTGGGAAAAGCTAAAAAATACTACGAAAAACATTTTAAATTTAAAAAATGTAATGACAAGAAAAATGAATACAAAAATACTAACTCATCTAATGTAATTATAGAAATGTCAAATTTTGACTTTTTGACCACCTTTGACCGCATACTGGGCATATGTCAGAAAGTTGATTATACCAAAAAGTTTGACTAGACGAAAAAATGAGAACAAATTGTTCCATTTTTCTAGATACGAAAATGAGTATAAAACGATAACAATATGTTCTCATTATTTCATATACAAAAAATGGGTATAAAATAAGAACAAATTATTTTTATTATTTCAGATACGAAAAATGAGTATAAAACGAGAACAGACTGTTATCATTTTTCCAAATACAAAAAATGAATACAAAACAAAAACATACTGAATACAAGCAAGCAAATGCATACAAAATTAAGTACAAATTTAGCACTTTGACCACTAGAAAAATAAGTACAAAACGAGAACAAACTGTTCTCAGTATTGCAGATACGAAAATAAGTACAAAACGAGAATAAACCAAGTACAAAATAAGAACAATACCAACAAAATGATTACAAAATGGTGTTCTCGGTAAGACAAAATTTGAAGGATAAGCTGTCTATTGGGTTCTCGATTGAGATAGGAAACACAGCAGGAGTTTCGATCACTGAGAAAGTGGTCATCACAGGAAAAATGCTAGTGTTCGCTGCTTCTTTCATCGGACATGTCAATGGATGAGATTGAGATGCATTGTTCTTGTTAGCTTAGGGACTGGTTCTTTCTTCTTCCATTAGAATTGCAGAGACCTATTAATGAAGTAAAGCCCAAGTCTTAAGAACTTTAAAAGCAACTCCATAAACAAACAAAAAATATTGAATCAAGAATTCAAGACCCAAAAACATATTAATTATCATTTAAGTCCTAACTTCTCATTCCCAAAAAATCAAAGTCAGAATCCGCCTCTATTCCACTTCCATAAAGTATAGAATAAGCTCTCAAGTACGCATAGCAACCAAGACAGATTCAACCTTAAATATACATGCAAACTTAACTAATCGCAACCGATCAGTCAACCTAAACAACAACTAAATTCTAAATATGTTAAATTTTCTTGAAAAAAAAAACTAATCTTACTATATCATTAGTGATATCAAAGAGATTGGATCGGCGACAAAGACAATTGAGAGAAGGTGAAGAGAGGAAAGAGAATCGGAGGAGAAGTAGAGGGAAAGAAAATAAAAAGAAGAATGGGCAGAGCAAAGGTGAAGATCGACGACACTGGAGAAGGAGAAACAGACTGAGGAGGACGTGGTACGCGATTGCAATGCTGGTGGAGGAGAATGACGACCATTGAGCGGCGGAGGGTGAAGGAGATAGAACAAGTCTTAACAAAGAGGTTTCGAGAGAAGAGTGAGGAGGGAGAGAGAGGAAAGAACATAAACCTTAGAGAGAACAGTAAGGAGACAGGAGAGAGAAATGGACATTGAAGTTATATAGCGAGTAAAATACACTGCTATGTTACATTTTGGAAATTTAAATTAAGAGTTCTGCATTATAGTTATTGTGGAGATTGTTGTTCTATTATGAAAGTTAAATGACAAAAGTGGACAAACTGGGTAATTTCCTCAATATTTTTCCGCTTATAATAAATATCATAACAAAATGCATGACAACATTGAATATGCTAATAGTAATATTTCTGATATATTGTTTTATTATTCGGTTATTACAAACTCCAGTAGTAATATTACTAGGGTAGAGTTGTTGGAGTTTTTTGGAGAGAGATGATGAGATTTTTTTTTGGTCATAAAGATAATACCCTTAGATAAAATATACATAAATAAGTTTTTTTTTGTCAAACAATGAAGATGATACTCCAGTAGTAATAATAAAATAAGAAAATTACATAATTATTTTACTATTATACCCTTTGATAAAATATACATAAATAATTATTATATTTAAATCATGAAAAATTAATAAAATAGTTTAATCAGATAAATATTTCAAGAGCTCGAATCTCAAAAGTGAATACTTTAATACTGAAAAAAAACACAAAGTTTGACATTAGAATTTGTAATTACTAGAATTTATCACAATTGTATGAAATTGCAATAGAATTGTTCTAATCAAAAGACTGCAAATTAAATTGCAACAGAGTTGTTCAAATACTAAATCAATAACAATGGACAGTGGTTTCATTATCCTGGTGAGGAATAAAGATATATTAAGTTTTATTAATATTGCTTAGATCCAAATACCAAGTCAAAAGTCGTAAGCCTAGTTTCATCAATTTTTTAACAATTATAAATTTTTATGTAATATTGTTTGATTGCCGTAGTTATGAGAATATCAATCACAATATTGCTTGATTACGGAAGCAATATTATTCTTTTTAATCGCAAATATCACCCTAAATAAGAAAACAAGATATGTTAATGTACGTAAAAAAGAAGGGTAAAATTGTAAACTTAATATATTTTTCTTGTTTTATTTTTGTTATTCTTCTTTAACCCACTAATTTGGTGGGTTAATAAAATAAGAGTTTGAGAGGATAAGTAATCATCTTCTATTATTTTTTATTCCGTATAAAAAATTCTAAAACGACGAAAGTATAAAACTTTTATAACTTATCATATCCTATCCACTCTTAACACTTAATCCAAACGAAGCATTAGTAGTCGTCTTTTCCTTCTAAACCCCACAACTCTCCACCCTGTTAGATTCAAGCTCGTCTTCTTCCAAGAATTAGCTTCCCCCGAATCCTTCATCACGAAAAAATTGATGTCTCGTCTGTCATCGAAATAAGGGAAAGATTTGTCCACAATAAGAGCAATCGACGACTTTAAACAATGCAAACTTGAATGGTATTGGAGACACGGGTCCGGCGGTGTTATCTATCGAAAAAATTCTTGTCCCAGATCAAAAACTAACACAAATAAATTCTTCTGAACAAATCTTTCCGAAATCAACCAGTACAACTTGTTGTTCAAAAAAACTTGCGTACTTCGACATCTAAACTTTGCGTTTGCGACAGGTGCAACGGTTCCTATTTGCCTCCATGAACCCTCCTTGACCGACTATATCTCAGCGAAAAATGTTCTTTCTGTATTCATGTAGACGACCTTGAAGTCATTGGTTAAAGAATCGAATCCGAATCCAATAATCTCACCGCTCTCATCAGTCCCGTATTGGCTGATTCCAGAGGAAGGGGCAGAATTTGGTTTTGGAATTCTGGTTATTTTCCGAATTGACAGGTTCCAGAGAATGATGATCTTTTCTTTCTCATCGAAGATGCAGATCAAGCCGTTGCAGGTACCCACTAAAACTGTGTCTGAAGGAATACTGACAAGACGAGTCTCGTAGAAGTCATAGACGTCCGTACAAATCGAGAATTGATGAGGATTGAGGAGGATTGTGTTGTTCGGCGAAAAGGGTTTTCAATGTTGCTTGTAGATGAAGTTAGGGTTTTTATGAGAGTGTACCATGATCTGTGTACGGACACGAACCTTAACAAGGACTTGGCTGGTAACTTTGACAAGATTTCTATGATTAAATCTTCCAGGATATTTTTCTCCATTTTTTTTTCCTTCTAGGTTGTTCTTCCAATTGAAACAAAATAAAAGTTTGAAGAAGAAGAATGTTTCACAGAGCAAGTAGTGACGAGTAGTCGAATATAACCCTCCACACCAAACAAGACTAATTAAATAATAAAATTCGAGAAGATAGATACCTCCTTTGTATGCTTTTGAAAATGACCATTTAATTATATTCTTCAAATTTAATTTAATAGATTAATTTATTAAATTAAATTCAGAAAATGTAATTAAATTTGCACCCTTAAAAGTGCAAATGAAATAAGATTAAAAAACCATAATTAGTAGGATAAATACCACCGTTTTGATTCGTTTCCTTCTAAATATTTTTTATTTTGTTCGAAATTTTGTTTTAAAAGAATTGAAACATTTAATTTGTAGTTAGTTCAATTAGGTTTGAATCGAACTCACCGAACAAGTGAACATACATTCATGGCCTTGGCCCTTTGGCTATTGAAATGAAATTCAATTGTGGAATCTATATATTAATATAAAACAAAATACATACATTGAAATATTGACATGCGTCAGTCTAAATGAACAATATTTGACGTCTTACTAACGTGACATGTGTCATAAAAGAAATAATAAATATGTTTATATTAGACATTTATATCAATTAACCAAATTATATGGTAATTAATAAAATATACAATAAAAATTAAAATATAAGAATGAGTCTATTTTTTAAAAAATAAACCTCTATTGCATATTTTAAAAACAAATACTATATGCACACATATTGTTTAATATTCACCATAAAAATGTATATTTTTTAAAAAATCTTTATATTATTTTTCATATTACTGCTATTGTTTTTATCTGATCATATATATCGATCTTTTTTATTAATTTTGATCTATCAAATGTCCCTAAAAATTAATTGTCATAAATAAGTGTAATTTATAGAATTGGTATTATGAACTAATAAATTCACAATCAAATTGATTGTCATTGAAAAGTGTGTTTTGGTTATTGAATTTGGTAATATTTTAATTAGAGATGAATGAATGATTTTGGTTTATGGAAGATCAACTTTTTGCTTCATTAATATTTTTTAATAATTACTCCTTCACAATGTAAAATTTTATCAATTATGCAACAACTGATAATTGGCTTAATACATCATTTGGCCATTTTCTGATAGTTGTCGAAGCTGATGGGTTTAAAAATATAGTAAAAAAAGCTGAAAGATTGACGAAAATATACTAATAAATTTTAAGGGTAAAAGATAATTATAAATGTTATTGCTTTCAATTACAATAATGTAAGTAATTTTTATTTATTAAATCTAAGTTTTTGATCAAATCTATTATATTTAATTTAGTATTTTTTAAATGAAGTTAACTTATTTAAAGTTATTTTGATAATATTTTTTAAAAATTATTTTATATTATTCGGTATTTAAATATACCTCTTGCTAGCTACATGCTCATATGGCAATAATAAAACATCTAATCATTTAATACTCGAAGAGTCCAAATCGCAAAGAATAAGAGAATATTAGAACATATTGGTTTATAATTGCCTCAATTTGTTTTCACCCGGAGCTATTTCAAAAGTTAAAATTAGGTATGTATTAAAGATTTTGATATGTAAAAAAAATCTTCAAATTATGTTTAAAAGATTTAATTTTGCAAACTATATTAAAAAAATCAAAATTTAATGTGAGATTCACAATTATATTATTTTATTGTAATTTTAAAATTTAAATTATAAAATCTTGAATATTTATAAAAAAATAAAATATATTAATGGTATTCAGAGTATCCTTTGGGTCTTACACTAGTTACTTTATACATTAGATTTAAAATCACCACTCATGGGTTCATTATGTAATTCCCATATAAGAATTTATTTCTGTAGTGCTGCAAATATTTACCTTATTTTTTTGGTTTTACTTCTAATTTGTTGACTGTGTGAGTTTGATTAATCTCAATTCGCTTCTCTATAAATTAAATTTTAGTTTTATGCAGATTTTTCAACTCTAATAATATTTATTATCATTTGAGTATCTTATGTCATTTTATAGTGCTAAAATGACTTAATTAAAGTTTAACGAGGTAGTGTTATAACTAAGGATTAAAAACTATTTGTAAAAATGATGATAATAATAATAATAATAATAAATAAGAAGAAAAAGAAGAAGAAGAAGAAGAAAAGTTGTTGTTGTTGACTATATCCCACGATGATGGACTATAGCAGGTTTTTTTTCTTGAATTCTCACTTAAAGCGCCAATTGTTGTGTACCATGCCCTCATTGATCGTGTGCTAGGCCCATTGACAACACACGTGGACTATGCCATTAATCAGTGGTTGACCCATAATTTGTATTAAGCAGGTATTGAGAATAAATGTATAACAAAAATTTGGTTTCGAAGCACTAGAAATAACGAATTTAAATTATAAATCAATTTAAAATTGATTAGTGTTAACACAAAGTGATTGAATTTCATTAAATTTGGTGTTTTCTAATTGTAGTTTTAAATTGAATTTCATTTAATTCAACGAATGAAATTGAGTTGTAAGGACTAATTTAACTAATTGTAAAATCCGAAGGACTTAAATAAAAAATATAACAAACTTCAAGGGCTTGACCAGTCAGAGACTTCTTATCCCTATATTAATATAGCTCTGTCCCTGTCCTCGATGATCGTACACTAAGAGATTCTGGAATTTATATGGATCTTCAGTTTTAATGGACCATTATAAAAAGGAAAAATGAAGTGAAAATTTGTTGGACGAAAATTGAAAATTTCCTACTATACCTTTGGCATGAAAGTGTACCAACTCTAACCTTGTAATCAGATCATTGACCAGGCATTAGCTGTTTTCTGGGAATTTTTTTTATTAATTATTTTATTTGTTACCACTGAGAATCGAAACCTCAACACTTTAGCGTTAAAGTTAAGTCTGGCACCAACGAGCTACAAGCAAATTGGTTGTTTCCTGGGAAATCTTGCAGAGGTTGCAATGTATGGCAATGTTTGTGCATGTAACCAGAGATGAAGACACAATTGACAAATTATTATGCGACTTGTAATGTTTGTCTGGCTTGCATGGCCTATTTTTAGAAAGTTAAAGGACTGTTTGGTAGGACTTAGCAGCCTGGTTCCAAGAACCCCTCAATGCCAAAATTCAGGAGTAGCAAGTGCGAGTTGTAGGAAGCGAGACATAAGTACAGACAACACCAACTCTGTTGTTCTTGGTGGGTCTTTTGTTTTTGTTCTCTCCAGTTGGAGCTTTTTTGGAAATGAAGTTATTTATTCAATTCTATGTTGAAATTCATATCTGAAGATTCCGTATCTTGCAAAATAATTGAAACAAACCAATATCCAGTAAGCAGCCTAAAGATTTCAAATTTAAGATTCAAAATCTGATACTACCCACGAGAAATTTCCAACGAGAACCTATAGTTCACTCTGTCAGGTTAAAACTTGCTTTGGTCTAAACATGTTTTCTGTGAATCAAGTAATGAAGTTCTTCACTTGTTCTTTGTGTCTGGTTTCTTGATGTTGTAGCATGGAAGAGAGATTTCTGGCTCCTGGCTGCAGCTTTGCCAGAACTCAGATTTCTCACAAAACATGGCCAGAAAGAGGTAAGACATTCCGGCAGCCTAAAAGGTGTTCTCTCTGCAATCAAACATTTTCTCATGCTGGGATTTTCCAAGTAACAGCAACATCAGAAAAATAAAACTAAAACAAAATAACAACATGCTGC
This sequence comes from Flueggea neowawraea, assembly GCA_948243855.1. Lineage (NCBI taxonomy): Eukaryota > Viridiplantae > Streptophyta > Magnoliopsida > Malpighiales > Phyllanthaceae > Flueggea > Flueggea neowawraea. The sequence goes on from CAODLS010852622.1 coordinate 9,801, forward strand.
TGATTCACTTAACCAGTTCAAACCAAAAATTCAGGCAATCAGAAAGCACATGTTTGTTATGATGAAAAAATCCCCAAGTCCAGGAACAAATACCTATCATAAACATAAAATGAGCTCCTGCAAACCCTGTTTCATGCCTGAAGTTCTGTAAAATCAGAATATAAATGTGACACATCAGCATGCAACTGCTACATGACATTATGTTCTGTACATATTAAACATTGCTAATCAATCAGATTAGGACTGAACACGGGTCTTGGAGATAACCAAACCGAACCGAACCGAATAGAACTGGAACCGAAAAGAACCGTTGACTTTTGACTTTCTCCGAACCGAACTAAACCGTAATTTTTATTTGGTTCGAGTTTGTGTCTTAAGCAATATTCGAACCGAGAACAGAATCGAACCAAAGAACCGAAACTAAAACCGAAAATACATATATATACATATATATGTGTGTACATATATACATATATATATATGTAGTTATGTACAAATATATATATGTACAATTGAATAATTATATTAATAGCGCACACACACACACACACATATATATATATATGAACAAAAGGTGTACATAAGTGTTCATATATAAACAAAGGGTGAATATAGGTGTTCAAAGATATATATATAAGCGATTAGGAGTTCAAATTTGAATATAGATGTTCAAAGATATACAAAAGTGTTCATAGGAGTTCAAAGGTGTTCATAGGTGTACAAAAGTGTTCAAAGGTGTTTAAATGTAAATAAAGGTATTCAAAGGTATATATATATGTGCTTAAAAGTGTTCAAAGGTATTCATAGGTGTTCATGGGTGTACAAAGGTGTTCGAAAGTGTTCAAAGATGTACAAAGATATTCAAATATGTACAAAGATATTCAAAGGTGTATATAGGTGTTCAAAAGTGTTTAAAGGTATTCATAGGTGTATAAAAGTGTTCAAAAGTATTTATAGGTGTACAAAAATGTACAAAGATATTCAAATATATACAAAGGTATTCATAGGTGTATAAAGATATTCAAAAGTGTACAAAAATATTCAAAGGTGTTCAAAGATGTACAAAAGTATTCAATTGTGTTCAAAGGTGTATACACTATATAAGTGTTGAAAAGTGTTTAAAGGTATTCATAGGTGTTCATATGTGTACAAAAGTATTCATATGTATACAAAGGTATACGAAGATATTCAAATATGTACAAAGATATTCAAAGGTGTATATAAGTGTTCAAATTTGGATATGTACAGAGATATTCATAGGTGTACAAAATTGTTCAATTAATTGAACTTCAAAAGTGTTCAAAGGTATTTATATGTGTACAAAAGTGTTCAAAAGTATTCATAGGTGTACAAAGGAGTACAAAGGTTCATAGGTGTACAAAGGTATTCAAAGGTATTCAAAGGTGTACAAAAGTGTTCAAAGATGTACGAAAATATTCAAAGGTGTTCAATAATGTATTAAGATATTCAAATGTGTACGAAAGTGTTCAAAGATGTACAAAAATATTCAAAGGTTTGATTGTAATTGGGATTTAATTTTATGTTTGTTGTAATGTGTTTTTTGTATTTATAATGTTTGATTATATATGGGATTTAATTTTATGTTGTTGTAATGTGTTTTTTGTGTTGTGATGTTTAATTGTATTTGGGATTTAATTTTATATTGTATTGTGTTTTCATATTTAAGATATGAAAATAGAATATTTTTGGTATTTAAATTGAATTCTATTGAAAAAAATCTCTGAAAATCGAACCGGAACCGATCCAATTGAACTGAACCAAACCAAAAATTTAGAGATTTCTGTTCGGGTCTGATTTTGGAGAAAACCAAATCTCCGGAAATTGGTTCGGTTTCAGAGATCTCCAAATCTCCGAATCGAACCGACCCATGCTCAATCTTACTCTATATATATGTGTACATACACAAGGCCCAAATTTTTTAATGCTTTTGAATGATAGGCAGAATTTCCACATCAAAAGAGAGAAGAAAATTTGTGAGGCTATAATAGAGATCCATGTGCTAGTACACAAGACCGATCCAAGCAAGCTCGTTTGTGTGGATACCTTTAGACACGTTCGCGCAAAGGCAAAGTGAGAAAAATGGGATTCGGTTTTGAATACTAAAAGCTACACCAACACTCTATTCAGTCGATCATTCGAGCATTGGTTTTAAGGTAAAACAACCACAACCCTAATCGTGTATGTTGATGTGCATAAATTCTTGGTGGAATTCTAGGTTAAAATTTTTGTTATTTTGCCATGTACGCTTATGAATGTCATATATTTAGTCACGAATTCCAACAGATAATTCCTTTGGAAACCCACATCTCCTTTACTCAAACATATGCTTTGTTCCTAATGTTACAAGAATATGCAATGTGTCCCATTTTGCCACAATGGTTACAAGGAGAAAATGGAAATGATGTAAGTGATTTAACAAACCTAATGTTGTATGATTTGTTATCATTCTTGTAATCATATCCTAACCCATTTTTGGACAAGGATAATCTTTGACTACCAAGGAGCTTGTCAATATTCTCTTTTCTTTGAGCGAGTTTATGAGATACATTAGTAAATCAAGCAACCTTGTTCTTTAATGCAACATCTTCATTCACTAAGTCTTCATTCTTGTTTCCTAAGCATTTATCAAGTTTAATAAGAAAAGGGACAGAGAAATTACAGCCAATATTTATAGTGGTTTGGCCCTCTTAGCCTACGTTCACTCCTTAAACTTCCACTTGAGAGTTTGAATCCACTAAATCTTCCTTATTGAATGGGTGAATGCAACCACTACAACATCTTGCTTCAATAGGTGCAATATTAAACCTCTTCACACTACAACCTTTATTTTCAAGACAAACAAAAAAACTTGTCCTGTCATAAATACAATAATATTTTTAATGAAGAAGAAAGAAATCATAACTAAACATAGAATAAAGAAATCATAACTAAACACTCTCAAGTAATAATAAGTTTGGAAGTCTAGGTCACTCTTGAGAGGTGTGTGAATGATGTGTAAATAAGAGCAAGAGAGAGCTTTTAGATGTTGAAATATGATTGTAAATGGTTATCTCTTGTATTCTTTGAAGTGTTTTGGGGATATTTATAGATTTCCAAACCCTTATAGTTGTTGCAGTATTGAACGTAACTGTTGTGAGATAAAACAACCCTATATTTAATGCTTTGACACATATGGTCACTAGATATTCTGTTACTCGAGTGAGTAGTCTTGTAGGTAGTGTTGGGCATAGGCCAGGTTTGGGTCGGGCTGGGGTTGATTTTTCAGCCCAATCGACCAGGCAGGTTGCATGACCCAGCCCGTATATCCATTGTTTTTTTGAAAAATACTAATATTTTATTTTACTTATGAAAATATAATTTAACATATATTTTATTATATAAATTATACTTTAATAAATACTAAACAACTCTTAAATTTATAATTGACATCATTTTTACTAATTTATAACACTTAACATATCAAATTAATATTATATATATACGGCCCGACCCGACACTATTTCTGAGCCCAGCCCGTGATGCCCAACACTATTTATAGGAATGTGTTCACTCGAGTAAGCTATTTTGGTTGCTCGAGTGAGCCAAAACTTTGACCGTTAGGGACCAATGTACTTCGAACATTTGAACCTCGTATGTGTCAGTTCTACATATCATCTTTTTTCTTCATGTTCTTTACTCGAGTAAGCATAATCCGTTACTCGAGTGGTGTATTTAGCTTTAAATCCTCTAGATTGTTGAGTTACTCGAGTAGTCCTTGTGTAAAATAGGAAATAAGAGAGAAGAAAACATATTGGTGCCTAAATAGAAACTAAAATGTAAAATAGGAAACTTAAAATAGTAAAGTTAAAATGAAAACATAGAGAGATGTAGAGAAAATTAAGCTAAGATGTAATAGTGTAGGTAGTTTCCTAGTAAATGAGCTATCTCACGTTTAAAAAAAAAGTTAAGGGCATGTTTAGTTATAGAAAATTTCTATAATTTTCTAGAAAATTGAAAAAAGCAATGGAAAACTAGAAAATTTGTTCAAAATTTGCATCTATACTTTTCCATATATGTAGAAAACATTGTTTTCTATTTGTGTTCAAACATTGACAAGGAAACCCTAGCACTATGTCGTTGCATCCTCTGCATACATGCACTGCCACCGCATTTTTCCTGTCTCCATCACGGTGTCGCCGCCACCTCAAGGACATCATTGCCTGCTTGAACGGCAATTGCCTCGCTTCAACTATGCCTCATCCACTTCTTTGCCGTTCGTCGCCACCACATCCTCAATCTTCGATGTTCGCAACGACATATTTGTAACACCCATACTCCTATACCAAATATTCACCTGATTCATAGCGTATAACAATATTTCACATATATTCAAACAAATTTATAACAAGTCCATTAGATAGAACTAGCAAAACTAGTAAACATAAAATCTGTCATATAGTACAAGCCAATTTGGTAAACATAGGTGCTACATGATAAGCCATGAAGATCTCATCCTTAAAACCCTATATGCACAAGTAGTAAGGAGAGAGAGAGTGATCGTGACATCTTGACCTCTGTCGCGTTACTATATCTACAAGCCTAGAAATCGACACAAAAGCTAATCTACTGATACCTGGAAAAACCTTTGCGTTTTATATGAGTTGCAACTCAATGAGGAACCCAACATATATCAAACGTTATATAATGGTACAATATATACAATTAGTCCAATAGATAACAAATTATCCAAATACAATCAGTGTACAATGCAAGTCCATTTCATTAAGTAATGGCTCAATATGTCAAGTTTTGCCCCATGTTTCAAATATAACAGATCTTAAGAATTTTTCTAATACCAATAGAATCAACCCAAAGGTCTTTCTAATATCTGATAGAATTGATCCGTAGGTCTGGTTAAATAAATCAAATAAATCGCTGACCAGCCCAATATAGTAGAATGGATTCCAGAGGTGACTCATCCAAGTTTTAGCTATGTATAACACTTAGTTTCATATACTTTCTCTTATAACCAATATTTCCAATAGAATTGCATATACCTGAACATACTGGTCATACCATTCCTTTTAAGTCATGTGAAATCATATGCAGCACATATATAGATTATGTATATCAATAACATTTCCAATAACTCATATATATTTTGTTCAACATATCATCATCATTATTCAAGTGCAATATTAGATAACCCATAAGAAGTTATCAATAACCCATAATCAAATCATTAACAACAACCAATGCCAATGATTCCTCATATCTCATTTCAGCTCATATTAATAGCAATATAGCAGACAATATACAAATATAGCACGTAAAGCACATAATGGGTTCACTCATAAGACAAGGCTTGTTTAAGTCCCTTAGCTCGCCTTTGAAGCCTCTTCATTGCCCTTCACACATAATACACAAATTCACACAATTTTCTTTTCAATACAGAATGCATATGAACCAGTGTATGCATCTGATGCTCGAATGATGCGTGTTCCAATGTCGACATTTCTAATATGTACCTATACATGCAATATGGTATGAATTAGAAAATCTCATATGTTTTAGACCACTCTTATAGGCGTATGGTATTCAACAGTAGTTGACGGAATGCAAACCAGACCTATTGATGCATTTTGACCAGTTTGTGTTTTCCTATCCCGTCGACAACCAAACGAACTCATTGTAATCTCAAATTTAAACCACATAACAAACACATATAAAATATTACTTATACAAAAAATCAGACTCTATGTCGATCAAATGAGGTGTATGCACAATATAGAGCTACTATTTCCTCCATAATAGACTTGTTTACACTCATTCATATCCCCATTCTGTCATACTCATACGTAGCATCTGAAAATTTACATACATATACTTGACACACAAATAAACAACTTTCATGTTTAGCACTTTGACTACATCTGTCTCTAAATAAGTCAAAATAATGTTGCAATACAGACTGAAATCTATACGCAAACTGATCAATATGCCAATTCATGTGAGTTTATGCATAAATCATACTCCTATCCATTTATTCAACATTCAGACATCTAAATGCATGTTATAAAGAAAATTAAACCGATGAAAATGAAGAAAATCACTCACTTTGTTCCTAAGATGCAGTAGACGCGAAATTGACGATTTCTAGTTTCCTACCAAAGTTACTAAGAAAATATGTTCTTCCCCTCTTTTCTCTCTTTTTCCCTTTCTATTTTCTCTCAATTTTATGACCTGAGCAAGAAACAAATGAGTCCTACCTGCTTAGCTTCTGATTTTATGATCTTTAGCTTAAACATGAGGTGGCGATGTGCTTAATTTGGTCCAATTAGAAGCCACCACTTTTCTTCTTCCTATTTGCTCCATTTTCTTATGTTTTTGACACCTAACCGGATCTAAAACTGCAGGAACCAAATTAATACCTATTTACACAATGATCTTGATTTATTAGAAAACCACTGATTTACCCATCTTTCCTAATTGTGTCACTTTTGGACCTTGGTTCTTCTACTGATAAACCATTTATTACCCTCATAACCTTTTTTAAAATATTATCTAACCATATGAACAACGCATGTATATTGTATGTAATGCATGTTAGTGTATATGCGATTTTGATTATGGTCGTGACAATGGTGAGATCACGATGAAGAATGTCGAAGACGGTAACGTCGGAGGAGAAACATCGATCATGATACACACAGAGAGAGAGAGAGAGAGAGAGAGAGAGAAAGCGCGATAGAGACAGAAAGGTGTGGTGGCATAAGAGAGTGAGATTGTGGAGGTGGAGAGACATGAGGTGGAAAGAGAGAAGACAATGAGAGAGAAGTAGCAAACTTCCAACAGACTACCCCAAGATTCTTTCTCAAACAAATCAACTCAAATTTTCTTCCACCATTTGAAAGACTTCAAATATCTATGCAATTTACACTCAATCATTGATCACACCTTCTGCTTCCAATTCCTCATCATAATCATCAATGTCCTCTTTTCACTAATTGCTAGTCGTTAACCAACCAAAACCAGTTCCAATATTGTAAACCATGTCCCTCTCTCTTGCTCTCAATCCTTTTACTACACTCTCACAAAGATCCCACCTCCAGATCAGTCTCACTAAACGAAAACAGTTTCCCATATATTCACTACCAAAATGCAGAAGCATACCCACAAGGGTGAGCGCGGCAAGTGAAAATTCTGATTTTCAACCAGTGACTCTAGCAAAACCTAGATGGGAGGAGGTGTTATCTACAGCAGCAAGCTTGTATCCAGTGTATGTGACTGTTGGAGGGATTGTTGCTTGCTTAAAGCCATCAACTTTTGCTTGGTTCGTGAAGGGAGGACTCAATTCTTATAGTTTGACCCTTGGGTTTATCATGTTGGTTATGGGTCTTACTTTGGAGCTCAAGGACTTGCTTGCTTTGTTCTGGCAAAGACCCCTCGCAGTGAGTCCCAGAAGTTACTTTTTTTTTTTCGTATTTTCTTTTTCCTGCATATTTGTTTTTAGTCTGATAGTGAAGTTTTTTTTAAGGTCTGATGGTGATGTTGAACTCTGTCCTTTTAGGATATTGAATTCTTAGAATTGCTTGCAATTTGTGTTCTTTACTGCAAATAGGAAACTGGGTTTAGTTTTTTTCTTTTTCGACAGTGGATTCTGTGCTGGGAAACCATATAGAATTCGACGCAAATTTTGGAAATTTGTTGTTTGAATTCGGCAGTTACAGTGTGCAATAGTTTAAATTTATCTATTATGAGACAATAGTTAAGGAACTTAATGTATTGTTCTATTGAATGCTTGAGTGTTGACATTTTCAAGGACACTTTTTTCTTTCTTTTGCTTTTGCTATTGCTAAAGACTAGCGCAAGAAAAGTTGTCCATGTCCTGAGTTTTTATTTTGTGACTTGTGTTGTTATAGATACTGTTTGGGTGCGTGGCACAGTATACAATTATGCCAACCTTTGGCCTGCTTGTTAGCAAAGCCTTGGGGCTTTCACCTTCTCTATCAGTTGGATTGATATTGCTCGGCTGTTGTCCTGGAGGTACTGCTTCGAATGTGGTAAGAGCATATTACTAACCTTTGTTTTTATTTTGTATGAACACTTTGGATTATCTTTGATAACATCTGAACAATATCCTGTATAGAAATTCAAATTTTATAATTGATCTTTTTTGCTATCTTTCTTTCTCGAAACTTGGTAAGAAAAAAGCAATTTGATCTATTTGATGATGGCAAGATTACAACCCCGTTGTACACTAATGCTCCACTGTGCAATTCAAAATTGCAATGGCTGATTCATCTTTTTTTAGTCAAAATATAGAAATAAAAAAACTCATCCCCAATTTTGAAAAAATATGAGATAGTGTGATCTTGTTATGTCAAGAAGAGAATGCAGATTTGATAATCAACTGATGATACTTTCATCACCAAATGTTTTAGTTTTTTCCCCTTCCATTTTGTCTCTTTGAACAATAAAAAGAAACACGATAGATCATTGTGGATTCTTCTTCTGTAGTAGTTCTATATCTGATTTCTTTGCATGTATTCATTTGTGTTTTGGCCTTGTGGACTCTCTTTGTCGTGTTGGCTTGTCATTCAAAAACTTCCACAATTCATTTAGTGTTATTCGAAGGCATGTATTTTAGGCTTCTAGATGTTTAGGACTTTTGTGTATTTGCTTGTGTGGAAATAAAAAAAAATAGTAATTTCAAAATGAAAACAGTGATGGCTGGAAACAGAGATATGGGAAAATAAGCTTAATTATTATGACATGGGAATTTGATGAAACAATATGTTCTGCAATGAGTTAGAAATTTATGATTTTTAAGTCTGTACGGATTAGTGATTACTGAGCATGTGCATACCTGAGGAATACAGACTAATTTGGCACCAAGCTTGTTATTGTACTATTTAAGATTATCTTTGTCTTTATGCTCATTAGTACCAGCATCCTTTGCACAAGCACAACCAATTTAACCATTACATTTTTCTTGCCTTCCTTTCATGAAGCTGTGAACTACTCTTATGACTTTGTTCTGTCTTTATGATTTAAATATAGATAGAGAATTTCATAGTTATTGGACTTTGTAACAGAAACTCTTCCATTACAGTTTCCTGCCTCTGTTATTTTCAGAATGAGTATGTTCAACACACATTGTCATTGGAGACATTGCCTATGTCAATATTGTTGTCTTGTTGTGGAAGCATATTAATTTCATAATATTCATCTCTGTATGTCAACAATATGTGCTTACATCATGTTATGATCCTCCATGCTCATTCATTAATGATCTTCTAAATACTTAAATGCATAATATTCTTATCTTCAAGAAAGCTAAGATCTCGTGGGAGTTTTTGGATGGAAGTTGATTTTAACTCTTTAAAATCCATGGTTATAGAGTTTTTAATAACCAAAAATTCTTACCCATACATGTAAGGCAGAATCTTATATCAACTGTCTATTCTTATTTTGAAGTTGTACGTGAAGCGACCTTTATGGAAAGTGAGGAATTTGTGCATTCAAAAAGAAAACAAAATAAATGAGGAAATTGTGCATCTTACGATGGTTTCACTAAGAACACCAATTCTTTTTTAATAAACCAACACTGAATCTCTAGATAAAGATTTGGCTAAAATTATAGTTGCATATATGACATTCTCTCTTTATGAGGATAGTCATTTGTTTGGGCTTAAACTTCTGTTGCTTTTATGACTGACTTCACTCAACATTCATAGTTTCAAAAAAGAAGGGCAATCCTAGCAGAACTTGTGAGCTTCTCTTACTGCACTAAGATTGAAATGTGCTTTTGAATGTGACAAGAAAACATTCTGAAATAATTACAGCATTCCATGCTCAATATGAAATTGAAAATGTTGTCTTCATTCTTAATATGGTAACTTAAAATGGTTTCTCCATCAGACAAAAAATGAGATTTCTTGATTTGTTATGAGATACCCATTCATTTCTATTTTGCTGAAGTAGTGTTAAAGGTGACCTTAATTGCTCAAGGAGACGTTCCACTGTCGATTGTAATGATGGTGTGCACAACTCTTGGGGCAGTCATCCTTACCCCAGTTTTGACAAAGTTTCTGGCTGGAACATGTGTTCCTGTAGATGCTGTTAAACTTTCCATCAGCACCATGCAGGTGAATTCAGATATTAACAATAATTAATATAGTATGATTTTCCAAATTATTACCTTGTCTGATGTTACAGTTATATTTTTCAGGTGGTTGTTGCTCCAATTCTGCTAGGTTCTTATCTGCAAAGCACATTTCCTGCAGCAGTAAAAGCTGTGGCACCTTTTTCCCCACTATGTACTTTTTTAGCATCATCCCTCCTTGCATGCAGGTTTTTGTTTTTTCCATTTCTTTATTCGTCTATTTATGGAGCTACTGGTTCTCCATCATCTTTCTCATACATTTCTGTTAATACTTTATGGGCTCTTTATGCAGTGTTTTTTGAGAAAATGTTGTTCGTCTTAAATCGTCCATTGTTGCTGGACCTTTGTCATCTGATCCCTCTCTCATTCTTCGCATTAAATCATTACTGTCTGGAGACCTTGGTGTTCTAATTCTTTCAGTGCTGCTGTTACATTTTGCTGGTTTTTTGTGGGGTGAGAATTGCTTTTATCTGTTATCTCTGATCATAACATTTGTTCTACACATTCCGTGATTAGTTGGAGTTGTCTGTTCTTATTTTCATCATATCACTTACGGAAGATGGGCACATGCACTTGTTATCTTTTGTATGATCATTATCTATTGTATAATTATGACAACGGAATGTGATTGTGGAGTCACTGTTCATACGATCCATACGAAGACTAAAATCATCTGGATTGTCTTTGATCCTAGAACTCAGTGAATAAGAGTGAAATTTTTTTCTCTAGGCCAATTATATTGGTTAGCGTAAGTCAAACTTTATGTGCATTACGTATGGCTATACCCCAAATGGCCAGGGAAAATAAAAAATTACAGGTAGCTGCACGACCGATTACTACCTGCACAAATACGTTTATCATACGTGGTTTACTTGTATTCTTTTGTTCTCTGCATCTTGTTAAGCCTAGTATTCATCAAAGAGGACTAAAATGGTCTGCATCTTCAGGTATTTGTCAGCAGCTATTGGTGGATTTGGCAAAAAACAACGGCGAGCTATATCGATTGAGGTATTTATGTAATGGACTCTTAGCAGGCTTTAATTTTGGTTGGGACGTTATTGCTCTTTGATCATTTGAAGAACTTCGCTCCTTGTTTCTGAACAATGTTAATTAAGAAGTTCTAATCCCTAATTGAGGAAAGACAATAATGGTATTCATTTGGGAGTAAAATTCTTGCAGGTTGGTATGCAGAACTCTTCATTAGGTGTAGTTTTGGCAACTTCCCATTTCTTGTCGCCAATGGTGGCGTTACCCCCAGCTATGTCTGCTGTGGTTATGAATATCATGGGTAGCAGCTTAGGTTTCATTTGGAGACACATGAGTCCGTCTGACGAGAAGAGTAGCAGCAGTTTAGAGGTTGAAGAAAAGTGAAAAAACCATCTTCCTACTGGTTGCACATTCAAATTCTCCTCTCTAATTGTTCATATTGCAAGTAATTCTATGCTATTCCTTTTAAACTCCTGGTCAACTTGGCCTCGCCCACACGTGTTGCCAGTTCGCGAACCGCTAGTTCCGGTTCCTGAAACTATGGAACCGAAACCAAACTGCTCAGGTGCGGTTTTGGGCGGTTTGGTTTTGGTTCCTGTCCGGTTCCTATTTATAATGGTTCGACTGACGGTTTTGATTATGGTTCGGTCCGATTTGAATCTTTTTTTTTTAATTTTTTTTGAACTAATGTTAAAATTGAGGTTAGGAAGGTTAAACCGTTGATTTTGGTTAAAAGTGATAGCTTAAAAGAGTTAAAACTGATGATTTATAAGGTTAAAATATGGTTTTAGAAAGTTGAATCACTAGTTTTGATTAAAATATTAGTTTTAGAAGGTTTAAACCACTGATTTGGGTTAAAATTATTGGTTTATAATGATTGTATCGTCGGTTTAACCGGCGGCTCGACTCGTTCGAAACTGGCGGTTTCACGGCTCTCAACACCCTTGAACCGGAACCAAATCGTGAACCGATGGTTTTTATTGTATGGTTCATTGTTTTAGTTTTGACCGGTTCGGTTTTAGTTCGGTTCACCTGTTCCGGTTCATTTTTTCACCTCCAGCCTCGCCTATCACTAAACCTCGCCTGATCTTTTGAACAAAGGCTTAGATCAATAATAAAGTTGTGCTCGTGATTCACAATCGGTGCCATTTGATGAATAGTCAATAACTAGAAAGTGTTCTTAAGCATCAAATGTTGAAGAAAAAGGGAAATAGGGACATTTTAACTTACTGCACGTATTGCAGACAACTGCCTTGTAAAAATCAGTACCCATATTTAAAATGCAATTTATGTAATTCCTAATGGAATAGTAAACAACATGAATCTTTCACTAATGAATGTTTCCCTATTTGGAATAGTCAAACTTAATTTGACACAAAAATAGAGAAACTTGCTAGGATTTTACTAGCCTTATTTGGATTAAACAGACTGGAGAATAAATAATGAAATGCACCAAGTCTAGTTTCTTAATGCAACACAAAAGAAAGTAACATTGTAGAGAAGTTGCTCTCACAGAAACTAGACTTATTTTGTACGGAGGATAACAAATAACAAGGTTAATTAAACAGAGATTTTGATCCCAAGTTACTTGGAGCACAGAGCCAACTGTTGAAGAAGTCGAAGAAGAGCAGCACCGAAAGAAAAAATGGGCCAGGGAGCTTTCAAATACTTGTGCATCCAAGTTGCCTTCCATCTATTCCAAGTAACAGCATAATAAGCATTTAAGCCATTGAGAACATCAGTGTAACCAAAATTATTCCTATCCAAACAATTTCCAGAAAGAAGATCATGGGAAACTGTGGATATCTTTGAGCATTTGGTAGCCGATTTTTGATAATTCTATTTTCAACTAGCAATTCCACATCTGCTGAAGCCATAGTGAATCTATGCATCATTATAAAATAGTCACAACAAAGATCATCAAGGCAATGGGATACCTCAAAAGCCTGCAAATTCGAAACACCAATTCTGTTTCATCACCATCTGATAATGGTGGAATCTCCAATGCACCATCCTGGAATCTGATAACGAACATATTCTCCTTGGATCCAACCCGAAACTGGACTCTGGCTTGATAGAGCTCCTTGATACTAGGGATGTTTATATCTTTGGTCGCCTTTATTCTGGGATTCCAGTTTTCTGGTTTTAAACTTCTTCTCAATAGAGCAAGAAGGTATTCTGCTTTAGAGAGAGGATTTCGCGGTGGCATAGCTACAATTCTGCAGCTTTTCAAGAACTTATAAGCAAGTGTAATCACGGCAGTTTCCTCTCTGATGTTGCTCTAAAAAATGTTGTGTATTTTGGATAACATGTACAAATCCTGCAATATAAAGAATGGAAGCTGATTTTCAAGCAACATCATATCATACCTTATGTCATAAATCATTTTCGGTTTTCGGAAAATCCTTTTGATGCTACTTGGAAAACTCTGAAATTTAAAACTTTTGGGAAGAAACATCATGACAACAAAAGCTGCATCTACTAATACCATTTTGACAAAACTTCCACTGTTGAGCTTAACAACATGCGAATAACAATCACGCAATCTTGTCTTCTTCATTTCTATAAGCTGAAAATATTCTTCCAAACTTGCCTGCTGGCTAAGTTGGAGAAAGTCTTGAAGGTACCTTAATTTATGCTCTTCCATGGTGGATTGGACCGATTGAAACTACTTGCTCTGTGTAGTTTTGTTCATTTGATCGTCGCAGTGAATCTGGAACTCTGTAAATGCAACCCTCACTAGACAAACTCCTTTCTTGTAGAAGCTGATAATTTCTCAATGTCTATGGTATGTTGTTTTGATGTTGCCATCCAATTTGAAGCGAGCAAAACAATGGTGTTTAATGGATTTTATTTTCAGAAAATTAAAGGAAGAAAAAAGAAGTAAACAAATTGGATAATTTGTACGTTGACGCATGACTTTTTTACTACTGATATTTTTCGTTTAAATGAATTAATTGGTTAAATTTGGTAGATTTATGAATACTGCATTAGATATTTCCGTTGAAATCTGTTAATGTTGAAGCCGATTTTCTTGATCAAGATTGAAGCCATGATTGATAGTTGATGAAGCAAAGTCGAAATGGGATGGATTGGAGATGAAAAGACCAAGGAATGACGATGCAGTGTATTACACGGTCTGGGACACAGCCGTGTCCCATGCCGTGTCTTGTGGTTTATTACACGGACATGACTATTCGACCGTGTCATGTGGTTTATTACACGGACATGACTATTCGACTGTGTCTTGGGGGATTTCGACTGTGTCTTACCCGGTTTGCCTATGTAACCTATTCTGAATGTGATTTCCTACTTAGGAAGGGTTCTAATACGTGTATTAGGGTTTTGGGTGGCTATTTTGGCTAGGGTTTCATTGTATACTATAAATAGGTGGTTTGAGAATAATCTTGGTGCCTTTTGACCAGTTGTAACTCTGAATAATAGAATACTTGTACTCTGCCTGTGGACGTAGATTGGTTATTGATTGAACCATATAAATCTTGTGTTCTTTGTGATTGCTCTTTGTTATTTCGCGTTATCTTCTACCGCCTGATTTCCTGACAAGTGGTATCAGAGTCACAAAAGTTTGTTCATACACTTTGGATTTGTTCTGCAGAAAGAAGATGTCTTCGTATAAATTCGATATTGAGAAATTTAATGGTTCGAATGATTTCACGCTATGGAAGCTGAAGATGAAGGTGATTCTGGTTCAACAGAAGTGTGAGAAGACGATTGAAGATGAAGAGAAATTATCGGTAGAACTGACATCGACGCAAAAAGAGGATGTTGTGAAGAGAGCGCATAGTGCAATTCTATTGAGTCTGGCGGATGAAGTCTTGAGGAGGTGGCTGATAAAACTACTGCAGCAGGCTTGTGAAAGAAGCTGGAAAGTGGGTATTAGAAGAGATCCTTGTCGAACAAGCTTTATCAGAAAATGCAACTGCATACCTTGAAGATGTCAGAAGGCATGCAGGTAAATGAACATCTTGATAAATTTAATAGGATTGTATTAGATTTGAAAGGTGTTGGTGTTGACATTGATGATGAGGATCAAACTATGTTTCTGTTGCGTTCGTTGCCTGAGTCATATGAGAGTTTTGTTGATACTATCATGTATGGTAGAGATGAAATTTATGTTAATGATGTGAAGGATGTTCTATTGTCTAAAGAATTGAAGAGGTTAATTTATAGTTCAGGTGGAGACAGAGTGGAGTCTGGATTAACTGTAAGTAGGGGCAAGGAAAAGGGTAAGAATCATGGTTAGATGTGTTATCACTGTAAGGAGATTGGGAACGTGAAAAATAATTGTTCACATAGGAGAAACGGTGGGAAATCAAGTGCAACAGTTATTCAGAATAATTCTGTGGAGTTTCAAGATAATTCTGATGAGGGGAAGAGTAGTGAAGTGTTGACTGTTTCTGCATGTAGATATGAAGATAGCTGAGTTATTGACACTAGTGCAACTTATGACATGACTTTTTTCAGGAAACTGTTTGATTCTTTTAAAGAATGGAAAGACAATG
>CAODLS010852633.1:0-10137 GCA_948243855.1 Flueggea neowawraea
AAAGTAAAAACAAAATAAAATAATAAAATATTCAATACAAAATGTATAAAAACTTTATAACAGAGTTGCATATCACAGAGTATCACATAAGTCAAATTATTAAATTATCAAAACCATTACTTAGTTAGATTTTAGAGTATAACTAGACACATAAAAAAACATATAAGTTTAGAAGAAATAGCTTATGTGTCTGAAGCTGTCATCACACTCACTTTGAAGTCCAAACTGAATGGCCCAATCATACACCATTGGTGGATGGTTGATCTCGTAGATATGAACTCGAAACTGAAAGCATATTTAATCAAACAAATGTCAAAATGTGGTACTGCAACTGTTGGCAGTACATAATGCATGAACTGTAAAAATGTAAATACAAAACCCTTCTTGCTCGACTAATAGAAACTTTTACTCGAGTAACTGGACCTACATTTCACTCGAGTAAGCATTCTGGTTCACTCGAGTGAACCATAACCTCTACTACTCGAGTAACAAATTATGTTACTCGATTAACCCCTTCAACACCCAATCTTCCTCTCGATCCTTAGATGTTTCTATGCCACTCCAAACTTAATTCACCTCTAACAAGCTTAATTATATTACTTAATAATCTGTTAACATTAATTAACAATTAGGTCTCCAAAAATGATCAAATTCGTTCTCCAACAGTCCAAATAAATTCAAAAATTATCATTCATTCAAGTTCTCATCTAAATCCACTTATCTACAAACTAATCTCAACTGAATTCATTAGTAAACAACCTAAATTAAATTATTTCATCCATTATTAGAATATCATATCCATCCACTTTTATAAACAATCAAGTTTTAACATAAAAAATGAAGTTCGAAAGGGTGGTTTTATATGAACTAGAAGCAAGAACTAAACCAGAGATATAATTTTACCTCGAAGTCTTGAAGAGATTGACGAGGGAGCAAGGAGAATGGAAGAGGAATGTTTATGGGTTTCAGAAGAGGTGTTCTGCGTGTAAAATGACCAACAATACCAAATAAACTCGCTTATAAACATGTGCGACCAACTGCACCGTTTGCCCAAAAAAGGGCTTACTTGAGTAAGCAAAATGTTTACTAGAGTAAGTCACTCTCTTAAGCATGAAACAAAGCTCGCTTACTCGATTAACTCTTCCTTTTACTCTAGTAAACTGAGTCTCCTTTCACTCGAGTGACACAAATTCTTACTCGAGTGAGCTAAGCTTTCGAAAAGAAAAAAAAAACTCTTTATTCGAGTTTTTCATCTTTTACTTGAGTTATCAAGACCTCATATTACTCGAATAACACTATGTTTACTAGAGTCAACATACATCTCACCCAAATAATCATGAATTAAATCAAAAGTTTACTTAAGAATCGAACGGAACGTTACACTTTGGGTTGTAAGAATTTATTTTTTAGCAGTGTTGTAGGAAATTATTATCCAATATTTTGCTATGAAGGTATTACTTCATATTAAGTAAAAAATTAAATTGAAATATACATTTGTACTAATATTGTTTAAAAATTTACCATTCAGTTAGACTTTTTTTTGTAGATGATTTGAAAGAAAAGGAATTATATCATTAAATTAGAATAACATTTTATGTAATTTTTTATTCATATATTTTATAACCACAATCCATTCAATCGTGAGTCTCGTGTGCTTAGCTGTTCCCAACATGCATGAAAGGGCAGTCATCTATCCGTACTCCTATTTTTGTACTTTATTATAGCGCTCTATCTTTTAACTTTAATTATTTGCTCAAGTGCTCTCTAATCTCTATCTTTATTCTATGCTTCAATTCTGAAGTTGCCTTTATTCTTTGCTTCGCTTCCAATTTTGTGTTATATTCTAGGCATTTCTTTTCATCATACTTTGACCGAAATACTAATTTATGTAAAACTGTTACGTAAAAGACAATATCAATTCCTTTATTACTAACATTATATATCTCCCTATCACTGAATGCTTGGATCAATTAACATAAATTATTTCAATTTAATTAGAGGTGTCGAGTTCGAGTCTTAGAAACATAACAGTATTGGTGGTAGAGATTTCACCCTTTGAAATGTTTGGCAAACCTCTAAGTCTAGATTTGGCTAGATTTATTAAGTCCCATCAGCTCTACGTGGGTAGCCCAAAATACGGACTACAATATGCAAAAAAAAATATTATATATCTCACTATGTCTTGAAAGAACAAAAAAAACTTTATACACGAGAAAGTGCCAGTGGTGTTTATTTTTTTGTATACTAGCTCATATTATATACACAGCATATTATAATTATTAAAATAAGTGTCATTCACTCTAATTTTTATTATGCAATTTACTTGATTACCAAATCTACTACTCTCAAATCTAAAAAAAACAAGCAAACAACCACCACTGTTGTTTACTAGAAAACAGAATCGAAGAATTTGTTTTTTTTTTTTTAAATCTGATACCATCTAAGAATCACTGTTTTCAAACAAGTATAAACGGCCTGTGAAGTGAAAGTAAGCCCTCGATTTGTTCTCCAATTTTAGTCCTCCCAATTGAATAAACTGTTCATAGGCTCGTCCAAAGCATTCAAGCTTGATTCGAATTCCAGGCTAATTCTTTCTTTTTTTTTATCAAATTAAACAATGGCTCCAACACTAAAAATGTTGTGTTAAAAATCAAATTTAGTGGAGTCCAAATTAGCAAATATTAGGATTTACACTAAAAATGTTTATATGACCAATAATTATATTGTGGAAAAGTGGGGTTCAAAGACCCCGCATTCTCCTGTTTATATATGCGCCTGAGTGGGGACGACTCTCGCAATGTGGTATACTACATACACATCATCACATGTTCTACGAGAAGCTAAATTCAAGTGGTTATTTAAAACGTCCAAACCATCATTCACTTTAACCAACGAAGATTAAGGAAGAGAAAAACCTCGTAATTTACGATTTTTCCCAAGTACTTTTTATAAGAATTATTGGTCCAAGTGCAGAATAATTCTAGACATCTTAAGACATCATAGCATGAGTAATCAAGGGATTTTATATTGTATTACTAAAAATCATCATATGCACAGATTAGCATTTTCATGCAAATAAAATATGTATATGACTGATAGGTTTCAAAACCAGCAAATTAATTCTTACTCTTGAGATCAAAATAAATGAAATTTGAAGACAGTGGTAAGTAGGGTTGAATCCACAGAGACTGATAAAAATTTATCTAGTTGCAAAAAAAATAATTAAAATAAGGGTTAAATCTTATACCGTCCCTATGGTTTGGTCGAATCTGCTCTCCAGTCCTTGTGGTTTCAAAAAGCTCCTCTCCCCTCCCCGTAATTTCCCGAAATTATGAACCATTCGTCAATGACTACGTTGCCCATGCCAAGTTGGACCCAAAACAATCCAACAAATATTTCCTCATAAATTTAATCACAGTTTCAAGTTGAAAAAGTAAATTCTCTCATTCATCTCTCACAACAAGTATTTCTCAAACAAATAATACACTTCATTCCTCCTAAATGCAAGTTTAAAACAATTTTTAAAAAGTAATTTGAATCCCATTATATTGAATTTTTATTCACAGTATTCCATCAACAATATGCAAATCCCATTAGATTGGCTTGATTTCGACTCTCTCCAACAACAGAGTTCGACTTAACTTCCAAACCCAGCACCACCAGCAACGATGTTCGACTAAGATCCACGGCGTCCATTCAATGGCTAGGCTAGTGGAGAGTGGTAAAGCAGACAATTCAGAGCAGAACCCATTTTTGTAGCAATTAACAACCGTTAACAATAGAGCTCTTTTCTCTCCAACAATTAACAACTATTTTTGAATAAAAAAAGCATTCAATGGCTTCTATGTTCAGAACAGAATCCACGATTTGAAATCATCACAAATGACAATCTCGGTTGCTTTAGCAATGTGAAATCCATCAATCCTCCATCTTCTTTTATGCCTTTCAAATCAACTTGCCTCCCCATCTTCCCAATTGCTTCTGCATCCACTGCTAAACCCTTCTCACCACCACCTCTTCCTCCTCCTTCTTCTTCTTTTTCTTCTTCTTCTTCTTCTTCTTCTTCTTCTTCTTCATTGTAACATACAGAGTGGTAAAAGAAGCAGAGGTCTTTGAGCTTCATGGCCTTGAATCAAACTGACCCATGTTTAATCTCTTCTTTTTTTTAGGTTTCAATACTTAGAAAGCTGTGATTGTAGGGAGTAATGAACAGATAGAAAGCAATGTGATTTTAGGGTTTGGGAAAGTGGATGTGAGTGTGTGGAATAAGCAGAGAGAGAGAGAGAAGAGAGCTAATCAGACCCAGATTCGTAACTCCATGGGTTTCAAGTGGGGTTTTTATGAACGAAGGTGCCAGAGAGAGAGCAAGACGAAGATAAGATAGAAGTGATTCTGACGACAACTAGAGAGAAGAGGGAGGGGAAAGGTTGATCTCAGTTTTCTTTGGGTGAGTAAGTGATGTGTGAGAGTGAAGAATGGAGTAGTCGGGCGAAGGTCTATTCTGGGGAAACGATAGTGGGTTTTAAAGGCGATGGGGTAGCGAAGGTTTTAAGAGAGAGAGAGAGAGATTGCTATCTCAGTTGAAATAGGGTGCAATGTAGAGGGAGGTGGTGGTGGTGGCAGCGACGAATAGGGGAGAGAGAGAGAGAGAGGAGTGAGAGGTAAAGAGAGTTGATCGAAGAAGAAGAAGAAAAAGAAGAAGAAGAAACAGTGGGTTCAGTTGGGTTTTTTGGATGTTTAGATGGGCTGGTTTGGTTTTTGAGAGGGGTAGGTTGGGTTAGTTTGATTTTCAGGGGTAATTTTGTCATAAAAATTTTGTTATTTCAAATTTTATGCCACATCAGCAAAACCTAATGCCACATCAGCAAAATTAATGGAATTATTAAACTTGGATGAACGGTTCATAATTTCGGGGAACCTCGGGGAGGGGAGAGAAGCTTTTTGAAACCACAGGGACCGGAGAGCAGATTCAACCAAACCATAGGGACGACATAGAATTTAAACCTTAAAATAAAGATGAAATTTTGATGCAAAGAAAGCAAGCAGAGCAAATAAAAAAATCAAGAACACATAATTATAAAAGATGTAATCAATATCACGAAAGTATAGCCAAGGTACATCTCTGTTTCACTTTGTAAACCGATCACAGGTAACGAAAGATAAATTAATACTGTTTATACAGATAAGTTATAGTTACAGGTGACACACTCAGTAACTAATCTTACTTACTGTTTCGGTAGTTCCGAGACACCATGCAAACTACTTCCCTAACCAATAAATAACCCCGAGACGCCTGCAAAGTTCAATTTACTAGTAGCATTAAGAACTATAAAGATCATACCCAAGCCGACAAACTTGGACGCCACAGTTTATTCAGACAAGATTATTTTATTTCGTTAATGAAATTTGAAGCTCGTTATCACAACAACAAAATTAACTTAGACACGCAATCACGGATCTACGAATCTAACTGGAAATTTATTATTCTGTCAACTAATCTAATCGATTGTTGTCAAATCAATCAACAAAATAATAATAAAGCATCCAAGCACAATAATAGAATAAATGCACAAACAGTAAAGAATTTATAAAAACAGAACCATACGATTTTATTAAAGATCGACTTTGATTTTACCTTGACTAGAAAAGAATTTAGCAATGCATAATGGAAAGAAGAACACAAGAACAATAAAGATGGTGTTTTTACGTCAATGTGATGAAGAAAAACAAATAAAACTAATAGCTAGGTATTTATATGAAATTCTTAACTTGTAACCTCATTAGAATTGTTTACATGTTCCAAAAATAGCCTTCTAGACGGCTTAATCCTATAAGACTTTTGTTCCCAACTATATAGGTAATATTTCCTATCAATCTTTTTGCCAAAATAAGCTTTCCCACATCAGACGTGTGTTTATACACCAGATGCGCATTTTAGGATAATCCCCATCTCGTCAAGGCATTGTAGTAATCATCCAGAATCCAACATTTGCACAAAACATCTCCAAATCCAGCTCTTTTTCACTAGATCAACCCTTGAACAAGATAAATCATGCAACAACATAAAAACACATAAATATAAATGAAAATGCATGTCAAATGCTATGAAAACACTGATGAAAATATGCATGAAGTGCACACTAACAAATCTCCCCACACTTAAACTATACTTGTCCTCAAGCAATTGATAATTTAAAGACAGTAAGAAATCCCGACATCAAATTACTCTTTTTATCCCCATTTCCAGTTTAACCCAAATCGACATGTATCCAAAATTTAAGAGAGAACACAACTAGCATCAGGCTAGTCGACGATCCAAAGGATTAGTCTCCACACCGGTAGTGCACCTAGGGAATAGCAAAACCAGTCCCTCGCAGTTAATTCACTCAATCTCTCAAAAGTGTTTGGGGGGTGAAGTGTTTACACTCAAGTCAACCATTAATAGCTCTTTCCATTGCTTGATAATCAATTGAATCTCCATCAATAATAAATATGTGAATTAATCCACCAATGAAAGAGCATTTTTATAGGCTTGTAAGGGGTTTAAACGGAGTAGTAAACAAAGAACAAGCTGAGAGAAACAAATATGAAATAAGGCAATACATGCTAACCAAAATAAATGCATATTGTTGATATTTCTAAACATGAAATTCACGTCCTAATTCACTATGTTTGCAAGGCTGCCCATAGCCAAAAAAAATTCAGTTAACTATCTCGCTGCTTTTCCTTTTTCTTTTTCACGTATTTTTTTCTTTTCTTCTTTTTTTTTTGCAACAATATAAACATGGATACAAAATCTGGGCAGCTCTGTGAACTTTACAACATAATCTTAGAATAATAACAAGACATGTCTATTTGATCACCATACATAATATCAACAAGCAAAGTAAATATTGGAACGTATAGCAAATAAATACTCTCAACTCAAGGTGCAACATTAGAGGTTTAACAAGGAAAATGGAAATGGTTAAAGCAGGTTCAAACAAAGAAAATGCCAAGGCTCAAAGGGGGTTTACTAAGGATTAATTTAAAAGGTTGGATTAACAAAGAAAAGGATAAAACAAATGGTTCAACAAACAATGCCTCTCATCTTCTTGGTGTCTTAATTCAAAATAAACGCGGTCTTGAAACACATGTCATGTCAAGCTCTAGCAATTTTCTATTAAGGTAGGCTAATTCGCACAACAAGAATATATAGTCTCAAATTCCTCACAAGTTTTTGTATGAATTTTAGCTATTCCTTTGGATCTAGTGCTGAGGGTTGTTCAATCCTAAATCTAAGGTACATAGAAATCCAAAATTTTCACTAGAATGGGTTTTAAAAGAGATTAATGAGGTCATAGAGTTGTTTGAAACAATCTGATTATTAAAGTTTAATAACAAACATAGGTTTACACACAAACAAATGCAAAACAATGCACATGCAAACCTAATTCTAAATGCAACACAACAAGTCATGACATAGCCTCACAGTAATATTTTGAAACTGACATAAACCAGAGGCAATAAAACACATTTAAACAACGTAAAAAGAGAAACAAATAGTCACAAATAAATGCAAGTAAACAATAAAAACAAACAAAATCCTCCCTACACATAATCCTAACATTGTCCTCAATGTTATGAAACAAAAATTAAGATAAGGAGTAGAGGAGAAAGAAAGCTTATCTGGGGGTGATCATGGGGAAGGCTATCATGGTAGCGACTGGAATCCCTGGCACTCGAACAAGTGGAAGATAATGTCCTCCAAGTGTTGCAACTGACGACTGGTTTGCTCCATCATCTAATCAAGTCTCGAAATGTGAGGACTAAGAGTCTGAGCATCCGTAGTGGCTTAATCAAGACAGGCTTTGGCATCAAGAAACTGATAGCTTGCGTCGGCATAGTGCACCGGATGCATCCTGCAAAGGGCATCTATATCCATGGTTTCTACCGGGGAAACCTCAGTCATATCATGTTCAGTGTGAACATCCAAACCTCTCAATCTCTCAACAAAATAAGTGATTAGAGGATAGACAAGCATAAGCTTGGCAGGAGTGGTGACCACCGTTTTAAATTGTAAACATAACAAATATCCTAACTTGACCTTAAAGTTGTACTAACCGCACCAAATAAAAAATAACTCCAGTTTAGACAAGATGGAGCAAGGATCCTTGCGTCCTAAAAAGTTAAAAGCTAACATTAATGACATGAGGATCACAGAAGGTGGCTTCTTTTGACTGGCAGGGATTATACAGGGTGTGGGTTGACAAACCATTCTTGATAGGCTAAAGTCTCATAAAACACAAGAGGATAGTAACACCAATCATAAACATAAGAGGGGTAACCAACATCATCAACATCAATGAAACCACACAACAACTTAAACTCAGTTATAGACAAATAATGATAATAGCTCATCAGTCTAAATTTAATAACATTTTTTGTGTAAATGATCGGGTTTCTACAAGTGCACAAGAATCGATTATAGTAATAAAAGCCCTTGGAATATTCCTCGGGTGTCGAATCCATAGTGAATGTCTAATTATGTCAAATAAAAAGATAAAAGCAAATATAAACATCAAAGGGTTGGTTTTGGGGGTTTGAAAATAAAAGCAAGCAATAAAGTAAACACAAATACTCAATAATAAGAAAACATTAGGGCTTTCAAGATGAAACCAAAGATTTAGTTTCTAAATGGATGAAAATTGGGTTTTAACAAATGGGTGTGAGTGTTCTCTACATATAAATCACTCAAGGCATTTCTCAAGGTCACTTAAGTGATACCTACACTTTCTAAGAGGCTCTTTTCGGCCTCGCCTAACCAAAATTTTCCTATTAGGTTCATTGAGGAATTTCATTGAACACCTTTTAGGGACTAAGTGTTCCTACTCTAGCACTCAATAAGTTTTATGCTTGTAAACCTAACCCATACTTCATCTCTCAATTCATCATTTGGGCTTGTCAAAAATAATATTGTGATAGCTAACCACAACATCATTCAATTCAAAACAAGTCATAAATTCATCACCGACAATATATTTTAGCAATAAAGGCACAAATAATAATAGATTTGACAATAAAACACAACCTACAAAAATCATTCATTGAAGCAACATAAACACAAGGCTTACATCTCTAATACCTTAACAAGAAAACTAAGCTAACATATTTACAAAATAAAGCTTGAAACAAGAAATATGAATCCTACACATAATTTTCAAACAAAGAAAAAGAAGATAAAAGGAAAGAAAAAGTTTCTCTCAATTGATGACAAAAGGCCTCATCAATTCCTCCTCTCTCTCCTGTTCAATGCTTGAATCTATCTTGGAGAATGGGTAAGAGAATGATTCTCTCTTTCTTTCTTGAATATGCAAGTCCAAGGATGCCAAAAATAGGATGGATGAGGTGTATTATTGTCACGACCCATTCCCGGGACTATGACCGGTGTACGAGGCAAACCGTCTATGAGAGTCCAGCTCATCCCGCACAAGCCTCAATATACAGAAACTCTACCCATCCATTTTATTCAAATAAATATTTGGCAACAATAAAGGTTTAAACCTTATTTATTAAAACAAAACATATACAATATAATTTGCGGAAATAAATTTCAAATAAAAACATTTGAAATACCAAATACAATAACAAAAATTAAAACAAATCCCACAGAAAATTCGGTGTGGAGCCTCTAATAATCATACAAACGGGGCCCGATCAAAAGGGCACTGACCGCAACTTCAAGATACCTCACTGAGCATCAAATGCCAACGATCATAATCCACAAGAGTCACCTACAAGATAATAATAACAGGGACAAACAAACAAAGAAAAGGGGGTCAAACCCAGTGAGGGAAAGCACTCCAGATTGCCTCATACGTGCCTCACAAAGAATGTTTTGAAAACAGTTTGAAAATACCACATGAAAATACAGTCAACATATACATATATATACACGCTACATACATAGTATCAGTTCAAAACCCTTTCGAAATCATTTGCAATCAAAGCAAACAACATACACGAGATCATTCATGAGTTAATCAAAATCTTTCATGAATATTTCTAAATTCTTTCCAAAATTTCTTCAAAGCTTATCAAAGCTAATGTGTTTTCAATAACAAAACAAAATGTTTCCGAAACGTTTTATCTTATCAA
>CAODLS010852685.1:0-10077 GCA_948243855.1 Flueggea neowawraea
ACTTATGACAGAAGACTCCAACAATGCTGTTAGCAATTCCTTTCTGTTGGACGATAATTCCAGGTAAAAGTTTCTTCAATTTCTAATACATACCTACTTATGTTGGGTGGAAGACTTTTGCATTTCCATTAATTTACGGAGACGAAGCAACAAGCGTATTGTGGAAGTAGCCTGTTTTTAGCAGCTTCCGGACCAGTATCGAGGAGCCTCATGTCCAAGAGACTTCTCCCCCCTCCTTAGAGGAGAAAGATCGTCACTCATCATATAGTTCCCTCTCCATTACCATCGAAAGACAATATGACCAAGAGTATTCTTGTATTTTTCATCTAATAAATCCTTCTTGATGCAGCATTCCATTCTCCGTTGACGATCTCTCGAATTCACTACAAGAAAAGGATTTCGCTGACGTTCAACCAGCAGAGGAGCTACTTGAGAATCCAGCCTTCCAATTTTTACACGAGTGAGGCTGAGCCACCACAAAAGCTCAAGCTAGCTACTCCGTTTCTTTTCCTGCCCGAAAAGGGTCGCAAACCTGAAAGGGCACAAAAATTTGTAAAGTATTCCCATACTTTTTGTTCTTGTCCTGCCCCACACATCATCTTTATTTAATTTATTAATTTTTTTAGATTCAAATCTGTAAAATCCTTCATCCTCTTTTGGGGCAAGGATCTGTTTTTTGTTCAGTTGGGTGTGCATTCTTTGGTTTATATTTTGGTTTTCCTGCCCTAAAGGGTAGCAAAATTTTATGGGAAGGTTAGAAGATTATATGCATAGTGTCATTTTTTTTGGTGGCTGAGACATTGCTGTCTTTGATCTCCACCCAATTTTCATTGTATACAACAGGACATATATATGAATATCATTTCATAGTAATTAAATATATATTGGATTGGTTTACATTCTTAGATTCTGAGATGGGTTTGTTTTTGATCTGTCTATCCGCTGGTGGGATCGTATTGAATTCTGAACTTTATGAGTGGCTGATGGTCGGAATTGGTTCTGATAATCTCTCTCGTACTAAGTGAACTATATCCAAGATTAGGTAATGCTTAAGACATAAATCCGTCCTACAAGCAGACCCACTTGAATTGCTGGAGCAATTTTATTTGCACTTTGGAAAAGAGAAGGTGAGGTAGACAAATACTTTTTTGTTTTTTGAAAGAAGTATGTCAAATCAAATAGACTGACTTTTTACGAGGATGATTTTACATACGAGTCTCCTCAGCTATGCTGATGGAAATATACACTAGTTAAATGTAGGAGTGATCCTTCTTATTATAGCACATGCAATAGTTTCGTAAAATTATCTCAAACTCTCTGAACATCCAAATGTTGGTTCTTCACGTATGGCATTGACAAAAGCCAATTTGGGGTTACTAAAGAGCATGGTGCCTTATCGTGTTCTTTTATAACTGAAAACTAAGTAGAAAATCCACAAAAGAGTTTTGAGCGTAACTATACCAATTGAAGGATCATAAAAAAATTGTTCATGAAAACTAGAATTTTCCATTATTTTCTATTGTATTTTAGAAAATAAAAACAAAACAGAAAACAAAAAATAGAAAATTGTTTTCTCAACTAAATATAGACTAAGTTTTCATAATTTTTTTCGTTGAACTTTTATGTCTGTTTTTAGTATTTTTTCTTAATTTCGTAAATACCGTCTATTTATAATTAAATTTTTAAAACTCTCCCTCTTCCCCTCCATTTCCTTTAAACTCCCAAACAAGAAATAAGTCTTCACCTCCTTTAACTCTCAAATAAGAAAAACTACTTGTACTTCTTACTCCTTCCCTTACCACACACCTTCCCCCTCTTTTACATACTCTCTTTCCCTTCCTCTCAAAACTCCCAAACAAGGCCTGCCATAATTTGTTTTTTTATGATACTTTTCCTATAACATTTTTATCATTTACATAAATAAACACTTAGGATTGGACGGTAGGGTTAAAAACAAAAAAGAATATTACAAAATTTGTGATACCATATCATTCTCATTAGACCTCACTTTGAAGCTTAATTTGTCGAATTTGAGTATACACATCACACAACACTTGCAGAAAAGAAAAATATTACATATTATGTAGCTCCAAAAATAAAAATATCTTTATTATCTAGGGCTCCACAAAATCATCCAGTTGGGTAGTACCTGGATTATGCTAGATAAAGTTGACATTTAACATAATAATTGAACAGTGACAACAATCTGAAAATCACATCAAACATTAAATTGCCAGCAGAATAGGGCAAAATCGAAAACAAAAAGAGGAAGAAAACTGTTCTAATAAACCCATGAGGGATTCACATGGACATCTCAATTGACATTCACCTAGGACACAATGGAACTACAACTTCACAACATATATTCTCTACCACATCAAAGTATGAACCACAATTAGGGACCATTTTGCACAAGGGTTTGGACCATTTTAATCTTTCATGACTAACATATACAACTGTGAATCCATCAAAATTACAAAACGCTCCATTTCTCCAAATAGTTTTTATTGTTTGCCTGCCTCGTCGGCATCGGTTTTTTGTTTGTACGTACAACTGTCTTTGTTAGTCATAATGTTGATGTATTAATCCATATCCATCAATTCTTGTAAAAGAAAGTTTTAAGACTTGGTGCAGCGATAGGTGGTTTAACAAAGAGAAGTGTATAAGTAAAATAGAGGTGTGGACATGAGAGATCAAGCTGGAATTGGTCCAAAGCCATGAGGACAGAGGTCCCCCTAGGTTGAGTTGAATGGCTATTCAAGGGTGTTATTGGACAAAACTCATCCTATCCACATGTGCACGCACCAACCTGACCAATGTTGGGTCCATTTTTCAGGTTGTTAACAATACCTACCTGCATCCCATGCAACTTAACTCCTCAATCATCATGCCTATCCTTTTCCATTGTCAAACTCATACTATCATTTTGTCATTTAATTTCTATGAAAATTTCTATTCTATTTAAAATAATTTTGGTACCTTTTCCTATTGCCTATTGATATTGTCTTTTGTTATTTGCATCTATTATTGGAAACAAAAAAAAAATCATGTTTAAGGATTTACGAAAAATCAAGCTTAAGATCTTTGATTTAAAAAAAAAATGTTAAATTTGGTGGGATCCTCTAAATTGGCTAAGATTGATTCCTAACTCACAGCTCTGAAGCCCTCTTTAAAATTGATCCAAAGTCATGTTTCTAAAATTTTTACACAAAGATTGATTTTGGTTAACATTTCTAACGCTTAATCTGTTGTTTTCTATTACTAACAACAAACTTCTACCCATTCTCAAAATATGCATAAAGTATTATAATTGAAGAAAAAGAAAATAAAAGTGTATGGACGACTTGAAACTCTATCTCACTTCCAGCTTAGAATTTGAATAATTTTGATGTAAAGGATAAGGAACTAATTTGTGCACTTGTGGGATGGGTTACCAATTGATCGTAACTGGCATCTTCTGTAGTGTATTTATAGGCTCTATTATTGTCATGTTTATTGGAGATGAGAAACTGGCCGTTGTAGCTCTTCTTCTAATGCAATTTGTGAGTCTTTTTACTCGCGCAACACATAATTACTCGCATAACTATTTAAACTCGGAGCACTTGCTTGTGAAACTTAATGAATTACTTGCATATAAGTGTGTAAGATGACTGTTGAAATAAATATTCTTGGAATACTGATGTCAGTAGTAGGAATCTTGTTCTCTGTCGCTTTCCCACTTACTCACATAAGTCTCCTACTTACTCGTGTAGCTTTGTCGAGACCACTTTGTTAGTGATGTGCCCTAGCTGAATTAGATGAAAATTGTTATTTTTGTTGAGTTTGGTTTTGATGATGGTGAATGCAAAACATCCATGAAAGAAGTACAGACGTGCAGACTCTGTGAATTGTGGCAGCAAGGCACGTTATGGATGATCTACGCACGTAGAACTTGTGCAAAGCGGGTAGTTATTCGTGCGTGGTAATGGAGGCATAGAGCATTAGATTATAATATGCGCACATAGAAGTGGATGCTACGCACATAGATGAGTGCATATGCGGATAAAAGCAAGATGCTCATCGGGAATTCAAATTTGAATATTCCTTGACACATCACATGAAGAATCAAAGGTGCAATCTTGAAGATTAGACGACAACGCACGTTGAAGAAGGAGCTACGCACATAGAACGCCACTAGGTGAAAATTGCACATTCTGGAATTCAGAGCAATGCATGTTGAAATACGATCAACACACATAGAAGAATGATCAACACATGTAGAAAAATGATCAACACACGTAGAACAATAACAACACACGTAGATGTTGATCCACTTAAAGCCGAGACCACTGGAGTTCTTGCAATGCACGTAGACTTGCTATCAACACACGCATAACTCAGATGAAACAATTAACTACGCGCATAGATGGACAACAACACACGTAGTGAAAGGTGAAGTCATTACTGGACAAAATTTATTTTATCTATCAACGTCTACTTGAGGTTCCAACAACTATATTTTTTCAAGTAGCTATAAATAGACGTCCCAAAATATAAGAGAAAGAAGAGAGAGACCTGTGCTAAAGTGCAAATCAATTTTATCTCTCTTCTCTACCTTTCTAACCCATTTGAGCTATTTTCTTGCAATCTTATTCCTGGGTTGGTGTGAGATTTAATTTTCCATATCTTTGGGTTGAATTTTCTAACAAGCAAGATTATTTGCTTAGGGTAAATAGGTTTCCTTGTTAAACTTTAGAAAAACAAGAGAGGTTGCTAATGAGACTTAAAAAATTAGAGTTGAACGGCTTCCTAGTTGATCCCTCAAAACTAGAGGGTTGGTTTGCTTGTTTTGTCTTGAAAACAAGTGGTAACGGTTTGCTAGTTGAGCCCGCAAAAGCTAATAGTTTGGTTTTCTTGTTTTTTCCTTAAAACAAGGTGTAATGGTTTTCTAATTGAGTTCGTAAAAACTAGGGATACAGTTTTCTAGTTGAGCCCGCAAAAATTAGGAATACAGTTCTAGTTCAGCTCTTAAAAACTAGGAATTTGGTTTTCTTGTTTTGTCCTTACACAATGTGTAATAGTTTGCTTGTTAAACCCACAAAAATAAGTGTTGTAAACGGTTTCTCTCCATCCACAAATGAGGAGATAATTGATTGAAATTCTTGAGAGGATTTTCAAGGAGTGGACGTAGGTCAAGGAGAACCAAACCACTATAAATCTGGGCTTTAATTTTCTCTCTTCTTTACTCTCTTTACTTTGCATTATATTTACTTTACATTGATTGTGAATTGGTTATTTTATTGGTTTCATTTTTTAACTTTGATTTTGTTTGTAAAAGCCTTTGTTATTTGCTTTGATCTGCACTAGTTTTTCAACAAAGTTTTAAAATCTTTAAAACTTCAATTCACCCCCTTCTTAGAGTGTTATTCCATTGCTTATTGGAACAAAAAATTGTTGTTTACAATTTGTATATTTTATTTAATATATGAAGCATTTTCATTTGTTAATTTTTATCATGTTAATTTTGTAGTGTTTTAACTTGATAAAAGATTTCATGAATAGTTCATTATACCTTATGTTATAAAGCACATGACTTGATAGTAAAATTTTAAGATAAAAAAATACTAGTCTAAACTGGCTGTAGCGATCACTCGTTATCATGATAATGATAATGAATAAAGATTAGTATGTACTCTGAATGATAATCATATTTTATTGACAATAGATATGAGATATCAATCAGAACATAAATATATGTTAGGAACATGATATTAGATTGATCTGCTAGGAGAAAGCACTACATGGATTAATATCATAAGTACTTCTCATTGCGAATTTGAGTTCTTCGATCTGAATTCACCATAGATTCCTATATAAAGAGGTGTATGCCTTGATGTACTTCAACACCATCTTTAACAGGATAGTAATACAGATTATGATTGGATATAAGATGAAACATGTTGAGAAAATATGAGTGACAATGAAGGGATTAGTCCTTCTCATATTTGATAGAGATATCTCTTAGCCACTTGATGAGTGAGATTGATAAAATGTACGACCATGCTCAAATTAAATAATAGGAGTTATCAATATCATTTGTTTGGTTAGTCTACTCAAGAATCAAGAAATTTTTGAATAAGCCATGTAATGATGACATGATTCATGCCTTATATTTAATTGAGACATTGTGTGACAAAAAAGACTAAATATCACACTGTATATTAGGTTCTATTAAATCAATGATTTTCATTTAACTTCGATAGTTATAATATTTTACTAGAGGTCATTCATGACTTTCGAGCCAAGAATTGGATTTAGGCTCACTGTCAACGTTGAGTGAACTTACAGGGCCACACATTGAAAAAAAATTGAAAAGGGACATATGTTATAAGCTATTTGAGTTTAATTAAATAGCAAATTGTCTACTAAATTGAATGTTGTCTGAATTCATTGAACCTGAAAATTGTTCAAACTCATCATTCATACAACTGCATAGCTTGCCCTAATCAAGTAGCTAGTAAAATACTGTATTTTCTCTCCTGTTAATTATTTGTATGTTTTATTTTAAAGATAATTAAGTTAATTATTTTTAAAATCGTATGAGATAATTAATATGGCAGATTTGCTTTTAATTTTGTTTAAAATCAAATCACCTAACATCCTAAAATTAGGGTTAGGGTTAGGTGATCGTGTAGTATTGTACTAATAATATAAACGGATAGCCGCGCTTCTAAAACAATACAAATGTTTTGAGAGCCATTAAAATAGAGGGAGAACGGTAGAATTTTGAGAAGGGTGTTCTCAAGACAAGTGCTAACACATCGCAGTCCGTTCCAGTAGTTTGTTTGTGTGGATATCGGTAAAGAACATTCGTGTACTGCAGTACTTGTGTTCTGTTCATGATCATTTTCTGTCCGTTATCAGCCTCTGTGTCAATTTTCAACCGTAATTAAACGAGCTGTTCTTCCGTCCTTAATTGGCTTAATCAAAACGTATGGATTTTGGTGAAATTCACGGACAAAAATTTTAAATTTTTGTTGGGTGTATGTTACTATTTCGGTCCCAAATTCCAACACACTTGACTTGCAATGACTCTTTCCAGCGCATTTTTTAATTTCTTACGTACATAACTTAGAAGTTACTCGCAGGACATGCACTCTTGCTCGTGTAAGTGACCTTTACTCGCATAAGTCAAGTTCTTCCAATTCCTCCTCCGTATTTGCTACTATTAGGAAAGATACGTGCGTAAGAGCGACTAGCTCTAGTGGAGAAACTTGATCGTGCAATAAATTTTTTGGCTGCGCATGGTTGCAGAAGGCTGATTTGTTAGCGTGAGTTCATGCCAAAAACCAGTTTTTCCCGCACAACTGATGTCTATTCGTGCAAATGGTTGTAATTCCAAATTTTTCAGTATTTCCAACATCCAATTCAATTTCATTTTCATTCCAACTCTTTGATCAACATTAATGAGAGTTTTATAACCATCAAAATTAATCTCTGAGGTCAACGAAACAAATTTATAATCTAACCATATTTTGTCCTTGTTAATGATGTTCAACTCCGAGTGAAAGTTAAATGTTTAAAAATCCTTCAATTAAGAATTATTCTCCCATTTTTATATGTTAGGTAACATAATTTGAATCACATGAATTTCATATGGGAAATTTTGACTTTAATTTTGTTATCAATTGTAACAACAAAGCAAATACTTTTCAATATAGAGAGAAAGAAGAAAAAAGAACGGCCGTATCAAGTAAAAGTCATTTTAATATATAGAAAATGACTAGGTAGTCGACGTCTGATTAATTTGCATCAAAATCACAGTCACGTATCCATCTATAAGACATTCTGAAATTGTCTTATTGGCTAGGAGATGTGACTTTTTGGACCCAAATGAGAGAAACCCTAGTTGGCTATAGTTGGTCACTTTCGTATTCACATGGCACACATGAAACAATATACATATCATGCATTCAAACTTCTCCTAATTTGATCATGACTCGGATATATCTTATCATTTTGTCAAAATTTGTGGCCATGATTAAATGTGTTTTCAATAAAAATTGGCTTGCAAGTAGAACTAATTTTTGTGGGTCTTCATTTAATTCATCAAATAAATTAATTCCCACTATCAACACTTCAATTTTTGGCCAAAACCTTGCATAACCTAATTAAGTTCATTTATAATGATAAACCTTTTGTTCAACCATCTATTTTTCTATTGAGAAGAGGTCCGTCCATATAAATTGGCATGGAAAAAGAAAATTCAAGGTGAGATATATTTCAATTTGATTGTAGTTGAAAGTTCATTCACAATAATCCAACTTTAATCAGAGTTTTTCAAAAAAATTTGAATATTTACTCTGTTACTATGGTTTAATTGACCAACCAAAAAAAGTTATTCCATGAACCGAAATATTCTTGAAAGTAAATACGAAAATCAGTAAAAATCTAAGATTATCCTTTCACCAAGAATTAAATTCTCAACTTCGAGCTCTGGGTACATAGCTACCTTAAAACTCTTAAGGGAAACTTTTGCCGCTCTTCGGGATCCTGCCTGAGTCAAATCAGAATTAGTCAAATCTTTTGGGATTTCGAATACTGGGTGGTTGAACCAAAAGAGAATTGAACTCTCAACACTAGAATTGACTTCAGTATTAATAGTTCTATTGGTTAGTTGCCTCTAATTTAATGAATCAAAGTTGAGGAAATTACAGCCTATAGTCTTTTCAAATTAAAAATTACATTAATAAGTTATAAAATTTCAGTTTTTATAAATTCACAGAACTTTTACATTTAATATGCCAAATTTTACATTTACTACACAAGCTGTAACTAGAAAAAAAAATCAAAAAACAACAAAAAAATACCCAATTTTTTGTTATTTGTACCTAATATTTGGTTTTTTTGGTTGTTTTTCTTTTTTTTTTTTGTTTCTGATTTCAGTATTGGCTTATAAAATTGTAACTAGAAAAAAACAATAAAAAAACAAAAAAAATCCAATTTTTAGTTGTTTTTATAAAAAAATTGGGTAATTTTTTTGTTGTTTTTTGGGGGGTTTTTTCCCCTGCATATTAAATGTAAAAATGTGTGTATAAAATGTAAAATTTTGCGTAAAATGAAAACCATCATTTTTAGACTTATTTTTGTAATTTTGATTTTTAAAAGATATATTTATGTAATTAGCCCAATGGAATATCAATTCTGTCAAATCAAATCAGCAATTTCAAACAGGAATGTTAAGAGAAGCTTTCATTCTGTTCACGTTGATATCATAACATCATAGGCAAAATGAAGTACCTTGTTCATTAAACTAACACAAATAAAAGTAACATTCACTATCTGCAGAGCATCGAAGAAGCGCAAACAACTTTTAAGTCAACATAGTTGTTTTTCACCACTCTGGATTGTTCTCAGAAAAACCACCTAGTAATAATAAGGATCATCCTCATCGCCATCTTCATCATAAGAGAAATCATCATCATCATCATCATCATCATCATCACAATTACCTGAATAAATATCATATCCAAACTCAGATGCACCATCCTCTCCATCAATTGAAGCATCATCCTCAACTTCATCACTACTCTCCAAGTCCACATCAGATTCTTCAGTCTCCTCTTCATCCTCATCATCGCAGCATCCACCATTACAGTATCCATCCTCATCATTGTATTCATCATCATCTTAGACATCCTCGTTATAGCGTTCATCAGGAGAGTTGACATAAGACCCTTCACTGCGCATTACACAACAAATCGAAAAAACTGAGTATCAATTACATTTCGAGCAAAAACTAGTAACAACAGTAATTATGCAGAAATATAACACAGAAGGCGGCAATTAAAAATACCTTTCATTTACCAGTTTGCTATTTGTTCCCTGTCCAGAGCTGGTTTTGTTTCCATCATCAAAACTGATATTGCGAAACCTCTCTTCAATCTGATACTCAGAATAGCCACCTTTGTCACCAAGCTTGAAAGTGGATGTCTTTTTCTGCTCTGCGTTGAAACCAACCCTTCCAGTGGATCTCTCCTTAAACACATCACCATTAGAACTGCTCTCTCTCACAGAACTTCTTATGTAAGAACCAGA
>CAODLS010852737.1:0-17448 GCA_948243855.1 Flueggea neowawraea
GATTCACTTACTCGAGTAACCCGTGTTCATCACTTATTCAAGTTTGTCATTTGCTTACTCGAGTAAGATCCTGCCCATAACATACCCAACTCTACCAAACCTCGATTTCACTGATGGAAATCGATACCTAACACCCACATTAACTCGACTCAAGCCCTTGAACTATCAATAAAGAGACTGAGAAAAGAGATAGAATCGGGGGAGGGAGGATGTGATATGAGAGGAGATTTGCATGTTTTTGGTGCAACGACATGTAGGGAAGGGATTGTATACGAGGGTAAATTTGACAATTCTCACCTAAGTGCTACGTCGTTTATGGAGATTTGACATCGCGGACGAAGTAGTTGTTTTCAAAAATATGAGGATGCATAAGTTAATATAGTTAAAACTCAAGGATGAAAAATTAATTTCCCTATATATAAAAGTAAAATGGAAGCATGCTTATCTTTTTTGTTTTTTTGAACACTAATGGAAGCATACTTATCTTGACATGAATGATACCAACATTTATTTTGCAAACTTGGAATTTACAGTCAAATAATGTCCACGGACTCCGTCCATGTATAAAAAAAATTGCATTTAAATCCAAATATGAGTACAACCACCCTCAACTACAGCTATAAATGCAGCATATGCATTTTGTATCGTCAGTTGTCATCTACCTTCCCCCAGATACCAAAACCATTTGGTGGCACATTCAATGCCATGGGACCTCGACCTTCACATGAAGACAAACAAACCACTTTTTACACTACTTACCACTCCTCATCTTCGTCTTTAATATATCCACCATCATTATTGCCTCCTATACAATATCTTTATGTGTTTACGAACAGGTGAATGTTATTAAAACTTTCGGTCATTATATTTATTTTCATCGAAAATTAAATTAATGACTTTAAAGTACTAGAGACTGTAATATCAATAAATTATAAATCTGTTGGTATTATGCGTAAAACTGTTATATTTGCAAATTAATTAACTAACCATCCTCAAAATATGGCAAAATTTAAGCAATGATATTTTGCAATGAATGTGACTAAGATGTGAAGAGAAGGCAGAAGGCTGTGATGACGTAGCAGAAAGAAAGTTTGAATATAAAGGCAAGAGGAGAGACAAAGCTGCCTTTTTTGTCAAGCTTGTGATGAGAATTTCTGAAAAAAGTAGGAGAAGGCGTTTTAGAAAGTTTCAGAGTTTGCTTGTGTAGGTTTGTTTTGTCAAAGAGAATAATGTAAAAAGTGAATCTGATATATTTGTTGGTCTGTCACACCTTGTTGTTCTGTTCTGTGGTCCTCAAAAGAATCCAAATCTTTCTTAAGATTCATCTTAATCACCCTTCATGTGATCCTCTGAACCCTAAAGTTATCAAACATTATTATATTATCATAAAAAGAAGTAATTTTGAATTCTGTTTACGGATTGCTATCAAAGTTTGGATTAAGCACACTTTACCAATATTAGAAATGCATATTTATACGTGAACTTGATTAGTTAGGTTGACACGTAATGAATGAAGTGTGTTTTCTTTAGATGGTAGTAGTACTTAATTTAAATGTAGTTATGCATTAAATCAAATAAAATAATGGATCCACATTTTAAAACATGGTTTACTATCTTTATTTTTTTCTGCTATATTCTAATAATACAAACTCGAATTGTAATAAGAACAGAATGCACTAATTAAGTGTGTGTATTTCTTTTTTTTAAAAAAGTTCTCTAGGCATTCAAAAAATTTTGTTTTATGGTTGTTGCATATATTCAATTAATACTAAAACAAAAAACTAAAGCTTGTAGCTTTTTTGTCAATAAAATTATTTTTGTAGTGACAGATTTAACTTGTCAGAAAAATATTACAGTTTCATAATCTGTATCAATTTAAGATACACAAATTTGTTTTTAGTTAAGATACTAAGCATTCCACTAATTTTTTCTTGGAGTGAAGGACATTGTGTTGGTAAACAAATTAAATAGCAAAAATAAAAACAAAGTAACATAAAATCTGATAGGAAAATATTTAGAAAGATACCATTATTAAAGTTGTAACTTATTAGTATTGAAATCAACTTCAACATTAAAGAGTGAAGAGTTCAGTCTGCATTGGAGACTTATTTAATATATATATATATATATATAGGAAGTTGTTAAATATTTTTATAGGAGTTAACAAACAAGAAGAATAGATGAACATGATGCATAAATTTTTGAAGCTTTAAAAATTTTCTAGACTGTTTGGAACGTTAAGTGCAAAGTTTACAGAATCATTATCTATTAATACACCGACTACGGATCTCTTAATGACGTCCGTTTAAGTTAGTAGGCAAAAATATCATTAAGTAAAATTTTTAATAACGTTGAGGGATTTTCTTGGTCGAGTCGTATGCAACAACCGACATGAATTTATAGTTAAAAAATATCGAAAAGATTATATATAATATTTGAATATAATTAAATAAAAGATTATGATTTGTTTATCTACAAATCTTTGCAGCTCTCAATAATTTCATCAGACATTCTCTCTCAATTTGGCTCTATATAAACGTATAATATTCACTTCATCAAACTTCATTTCATTTTGCAAACTACTCCATCGAATTATATTATTCCAACGACAAAAGACCACAAGAACTAATATTTATTAATTTTAACATATGCATATCTAATTCGATGTGAAAGAATATTTATTAGAGAACTAATCAATTCTGCACTATTTTTTTTTAGATATAAGTTTTGGGTATCCCTTTAGAACAAGTGAGCAATAATGGGCCTCCAGTGAAGCTTCATGATTCACATAAATTATATGGGAGAACTTAGACTCATTCAAGTGTTTATATATGCAGATATCAAAGAATTACAGCATGGTAAATATACAAAAACCATAATACTCAATAATTATAAGATTGAGTTTATTTTCATCTGTAATAGAACTTTTATGATATGTTTAAGAGATATCGATCCTCGTGTTGATTTAGGCGTCCTTAACGAACATTTGTGTATTCTTTTCTCAACAATAAACGGATACAATTCGATTTTTCTTGTAAATAAAAATAAATATTGAGACATGGTACAAGTATTTGGAATTTCTATTATAGATTTGACAAAAAAAAGTAATAAATGTTAATTTAAGAGAAAATAAGATGATATTATTTTGAGGAAACATAATTGTTTAAATGATGAAGAGGGTGGTGACGATTATGTTTAACTCATCAATGATCTCTTTTTTTTGGGACAAGAGTCAATGAATGATTAGGTTTGGCTTAATTTAAGACAATAACTATATATACAATACAAAATCATTGCACAAAATGAAAATATCAAAAAGAATAGATTCTGTGCTGGAATGAAGGGGAAAGACAAACAGAAGATGACATTTCTATAAGGGGAAGAAAGAGATCAAAGAAGACTGAAAATGTTAACAGTAAGAAAGAAGGGACTAGACAAGAGAGAAGGGAAGGCAGAGTGACCAAAGACAGTTGTTCTTGCATGCATGAAATGAAATTGAATTTGAAAGCATGAGAAATTGAAAAGAAAAAATGTCTGGAAAAGGAGAGAAAAGGTGAAACATGCCTTTGTAGACGACGACGACCTGGCCAAAAAGCTGTGTTAAAAACGTGTCAGAGAAAGCAGGTGTATTATTAACGTGGCACATATGCCAACGACAAACGTCTTTTGAACTTTTTTTTTTATCACTCATAATAAAGC
This sequence comes from Flueggea neowawraea, assembly GCA_948243855.1. Taxonomy (NCBI): domain Eukaryota; kingdom Viridiplantae; phylum Streptophyta; class Magnoliopsida; order Malpighiales; family Phyllanthaceae; genus Flueggea; species Flueggea neowawraea. Next base: position 3,700 of record CAODLS010852737.1, read on the forward strand.
AACTCACAACCCGACTAAAATTTCGTATTGGTATCTTAACCGTTGACATGAGAATATATTATTGTGTCCCTATATTATAATCCTTTTTTTGTTGGAGAACGAACTACATGTGTCAGACACGACGTCAGTGACACGTACATGTTTTTTTAAAAAAAAATAAAATCTGACAGTTGGATTGTTTTGATCCAACAGTCAGATTTACTCCAACGAGGATTAAAATAAAATTGTGTTTAGTGAAAAACTGAGTAGACGTCCTACGAGACTCTTAAAGTAGTATGTGAGTTACAGATAAAAAAGGTTAAGGGTTAAAAATTAAAAACTTTAATAAAATAACAATAAAAATGCTAACCAAACGTCCCGCGGTATAATTTAGGGACCATAAATTACGAATAGCCTAAAAATCCTTTTCAGTATCATCTATTTCAACCTCATGTTCCCCATCCCCATTAACCACCCCATTTCCACTTGATTTCTTCTAGAGTTATAAAATATTAAATTAAATGTCATGTAATACAGGACATGTTTATCAATCTACATTCTTCAAAAATATGACCAAGGCTATTGAATAAATTAGAAATTGTTTTTGATGGGCTAGTCTTTAAAGATAAACTTAGGTGATTTGGTAGCTATGGACCATCTGTGTCTTTTAAATATTTTAGACCCGTGTTGTGAGCAGGAATGGATCTAATAGTGGTCACAGGAGGTCCTAGACCCCTACACCGATAAAATCTCATATATATAATTATATTATAATAACTTTTAAGTCCCTAAACTTTTAAAAAATAAACAATTAAATTTTTAATTTGATTATTACCCATATGTCTGCAACTAAAGTTACTATCAATTTTTGTGACGTCATTCAACGGTGACCATGGGTGAAAATAATCTTGAGTTTGTCACTAGTAGTGAGTGTTTTTTCTATAAATATTTGAATCTAATTTTCTAATGAGTTAAAATTTCTAAGTTTGCCTATGAGATATGAGATTATTATTTTTTTATTCATTATTATCCTCACAAATGGGGAGACCAATCCTCATAATAATCATGAAAAAAAATGAATGTCCTTAAGGTTTGAATCAAAGGGGATATGAGATTATTATTAATCCTCTTTAAGAAAAAAAAATGTTAAATGAACATATACAAAACAACAATTTTAAGATGATTGTGCTAGCTAATTGTTGGTAAATTGAAATAGTAGATCATAGATGTCATGACCCATTTTTGGACCATGACCGGCGTACGAGGCGAACAATTTATGGGAGTCCGGCCCATCTCGCACATGCCTCATAGAATCAGAAACTCTACCCATTCATTGATTTATAAAACATTTACAATAAAACCATGGAAGGAAATCATATACTTTTATATCAAAATAATATTTAACATATAGATAGCAAAGCAATTACAAAGTGAACTGGTCGCAACTCCATATACCAAAAAACAAAACATAGACCTCATAACCTAACAGCATCTCGGATGTGGAGCCCTAATACAAAGAAGTAGCCGGCCAAGAGTTGCTACTAGCCAAAAACGTCAGTGTTCTACTGGGCAAAGATGCAAAATGCTGCCGAGTCGAGCAATCTGTAAAATGAAAACAAGGCAACACGAAAAAATAAAGGGGTGAGAACCCAATGAGGGACAACACTCCAGATCACCTCATACGTGTCTCACAAAGGCTGGTTTGAAAATCATTTGAAAATTAGTACATACAGTATACAACAGGTATACATATGTACACACTATACAAATAGTACAGTTGCAGAGAAAACGTTTTGAAATTGTTTACACCAAGAGTAAACACATGCCCTTTGGCAAAATACTACTAATAGTACCATGTTTGAAAAAATAATATACTTATTATGGGACCATAGGTAATCGTGGTGTGGTCTGTGCCACTCTACCATCGTATAATGATCGTAGACTCTGTCACTGATCCATAATCCAATTATGTACCGGGCTAATGTAACATGACTACCGTCTACCCCGATAGCTAGGTCATAACATGCATTGGTATAACAAAGCCTACGTACCCTGTAGCGAAGGTGTCCCACAACCAAAAACCATAATCAAAACCATGCATCTCAGAGTCAAAAAATACACATATATATATATATATATATATATATAATTTCTTAAAAACAAAGCCGTGAATATTTATTCACATAATCCATTTTATATAATTAACCAATCCTTAGATTAGTCAAGTTTTCCATACATGTGATAATACACATCAAAAACAAACTGTACAGTTTCGAGACACAACCTATGTGTTTGAAGCTGTCATTCACTCAACTGGATGTCCAAACTCTAGGAATCCAATCAAGGATCGTTGGTGGTTGGCTATTGGTGCTGACAAGTATAAGATGCTGTAACAAATACAACATAACAATAATCAAAATATGGTACTGTAGTCGCACAAAATGTATGAGTACAATGCAATGCAAATACCAAACTCTCAAACGCTCTTCTCCCAACTAACCAAATGCTTTCAAGTGCTCTAACCATCCTCAAAAACATGAATCTAACATCCTCTTCCTAAAAAACAAATAGAAAATCATTGAGAATCAAAATCCTCAATTTCGGACCTCTTGAACCCCAAGACCCAAATCATCAAATCTGCTAAAACCAACCATGATTCTGGTATCTCCAATTCATATTCATCAATATATAATAGAAATGAACTCCCAATCAATCAGAAATCCATGGAAATCCAAACCCTAGATCGAATTACACCCATATCACACAAACACAAAAACTCCCAAAACCAAAGCTAGAATCTATTGGTTCCAACCTCAATCAATCATAACCTAACATCCAACAACTCCAATCCATCAGAAACAAAGAGATTAGAACTATCCATCAATATCAGCCAAAATCTCTAGATGCATGATCCATAAACAACATGAAAAAAGAAGAGATTAAGGAGTGATTCTTACCTTAGAAATCCAATTGGAAGCAAAGAAAAGCAAGAGAAGCAAAGGAAATGGAAAAAGATGATGGAGAGAGTTATTTTAGTGGTTGAGAGTGAGTTATGATGGAGAAGAAAGCAGTTGGAGGTATTTATTGTCCCACCCAACCGACATGCCACGTTTCACTTACAACTTTCCAGAAAACATGCATCTACGTACGCATACCACTTCTACGCACGTAGTCCCCTCTTCTACGTGGGTTGCACCCTCCTCAACACACGCAAACGACTGAGCTGATGCTTTCCCATCCTCAGAACAAAGATCAACGCACGTTACATCATATACAACGCATGTAGTTGTCTCCTCACACTCTCAGTGCACGTTCCAGGGATGTTCCACGTACACAAAACCTCTCCAATGCACGTAGACGTGTTGAGGGAGATCCACGAGCCATCTTAGACATAGATCAAAAGGCGCAGAACTCTTCATCTACGCACGTAGATGACTTTCAGACTCTCCAACGCATGCAGTACGCACGTAGAACGTTATCAACAAAAAAAAAAACCTCAAAAATCAAAATTTCTCACATCCAAAACACCTCAAAACTAGACAGAATGCTACAATATTCCGATTGTAATAGTATGGGATATTACATACTCCCCCCTCAAAAGAAATTCGTCATCGAATTTCGAAACACAACAAATCCCACTAAGATCAATATTAAACTCTCAACTAGCTAGCCACCATGCCATTATGCCGAAACAAAAATGTAGAGACAAAATGAAGAAATAAGTATGCAAAAACAGAAATGAAGGCATTGACCTAGGAATCAGCAAAGTCAAACATATGCGGATATCTATGCCGCATCTCATACTCAGACTCCCAGATAGCCTCCTCAACAGAATAATGTCTCCATATCACTTTTAGCGATTCTATCTCCTTGTTCTGCAACCTCTTAACTTGCTGATCAATAATTCTTACGAGATCCTCATCGTAAGATAAATCAGATCGAATCTCGATAGATTGAGGTGCCAGAACATGAGATGGATCAGGATATTTTCTCAAAAGTGATATGTAAAAAACCTAGTGAATAGAAGCAAATTGAGGCGGCAATGCCAAATCATATGCAACAGACCCTACACAACCAATGATCTCAAATGGACCAATGTAGCTCGGGCTCAACTTGCCCTTCTTCCCAAACATCATCACACCCTTCATCGGTGAGATCTTGAGAAATACATGGTCTCCAATTTCAAATTCTAGATGCTTACGCTTTGGGTTTGCGTAACTCTTTTGTCGACTATTATCAGTCTGGATCCTTTGCTAGATTATCCTGACTTTCTCAGTAGTCTTCAAAATAAAATCTGTGTCACGACCCATTCTTAGGACAATGACAGACGTACTTGGGAGCCCGACAAATCTCGCACAAGCCTCAAGGTATAGAACTTTTACCCCAAATCATATTTAATTTAATAATAAAACCAGATAAAGGTTTAAACATCATTTGATATAACAAAACATATATAATATCAATTGTGAAAATAATTTTAAATTAAAAACATTTGAAATAACAGAGACAATAACAACACAATAACCCATCCCACAGGAACCCGATGTGGAGCCTGTAACAAATCTTACAAACAACGCCCAATCAAAAGGGCACTGACTGCAATGTCAAAATACCTCACTGGGCATCAAATGCCAAAGATCACAGTCCACAAGAATCACATGCAAGATGATAATAAACAGGGACAAAACAAAGAAAGGAGGTCAAACGCAGTGAGGGATAACACTCTAGATTGCCTCATATGTGCCCCACAAGACTGTTTTGAAAACAATTAAAAAATACCACATGCAGATATAGTCAACATATATATTCATATATATACACACACACACACACACTATACACGTATAGTGATTCAAAAACTATTTCGAAATTGTTCGTAATCACAACAAACAGCATGCACGAAATTATTCAGAAACTAAACCAAAATCTTTTCAACATTTTTTTCAAACCTTATCAAAGTTAATGTGTTTCCAAACAAAGCAAAACCTTCCCAGAAAATGTTTTATCTTATCAAAGGTTTCGAAATAAAACCATTTTTAAGGTTATACCAAAAACTCCAGATCAAAAGTCATAATTATTTCAAACTATTATCAAAGATTTCAGAAAGAAGTTCAAAAACCTTTCTAGTTTTCTAGAAACTCCAAAGTCAATAATTTGCCACGTAGGCATAACGAAAAATCCTTTCAGATTTAAATCTGAGTCAAAACATATAAATATAACTAATTTATATTATTTCTCAAAAATAAATCATCTTTCGCCAAAGCACAAAATCTTTTAAAGACAGAGTATCATTACTCTTTCCAAAACCCAAATAGCTTTCCAAAAACAATTTCATATCAACCAAGTCCTCACATAGACCAGATTTTAGAATTCTCCTTTAATTATTCCAATTTACATGTTATGCTGATAGCACAACAAAAACATATAAGTGGGAGAGACACCGAGCTCTCAAACTCCGAATCACTGACCACCGGTTTATGGCTGGTCACCATTGAACTAAAATGAAACAAACATTTTACAAAAAAATCAAATACGGTGAGTGTGGCAATACAGAACATGCATGGAATGCAAATGCAGACTCAAACGCCATCGGCGTCTGAAATCCTATTTTGATCGATGATCTAGCACTCACGGCCCAAAAATCGAAGTCTATGTAAAATTACAATTTGGTCCCTAAAATTTGTAAAATTACATTTTAGTTCCCCGATCTCGTAAAATTACAAACTAATCCCTCGAGTTTCAGAATATACAAATGTCTATTCAAAGTTGTCAGAATTTCCAAAAGAGTTCTCAAACTCTCTGAATTTACTAAATTAGCCCAATTTCCTCAAACTTATAAATATATACTCCAAGTTTTCTAAAATTACAAATCTAAACTTCAGGTTCCCAAAATTTCAAATCTATACCAATGTTTCCAAAAATTTACAACTCTATATGAGACTTTTCAGAAATTTACAAAACTACCAAGAATAGAAACTTATTCTCAAAACTACTAAACTCTCGATTCAACTGATAAAAATTGAATCAAAACACCCATACAAGTGGATTTCAATCTCAGAAACTCAAATCTATGATTGGTTTCTCCAAAACAACTCAAAATCACCAACATTTGGCTCAAACCCGAACTAAACCTTGACTCAATTAATAACTCATCAAATCTCTTGATTCAAGACTTGATTCATGTTAATATAACCTCAAAAAAATATAATCTAACAACCTACAACATCCATTTCAACAGAAACATCAAAAATCTGAAACCCATTTCATTTTCGCCCTAAAACCCATTTCAAAAATTAAATGCATGAAATGGATGAAATGAGTGATTGGAATTGAAATCTTAACTCCAGAGATGCTTAGGAATGTTGGGGAAGAAATGAGAGGTAGAGAGAATCAATCCAGAATCGAGAGAGTGAAAAATGGCATTTTCGGACGAAAGGGATCGAGTTTTGGGGTTTAAAAATGACCACGGATTGAAACGTACCGTTTAAATATTTGCAAAGGCAACGTACATTATTGTCTCATGCAACGTACGTTTTGTGTTACAACATATGTCATAAAATGTGCAACGTACGTTGTCGTGGTAAAAAATGATTCCAGTAGCTTTTATTCTGAAATCGTAGCAACACAACGTACGTCACAAACACGCCACATACGTTGATCATCTTACTTCCCAGATAACGTGCTTTGTCTTCTCACAATGTATGTTATGAATGAAATTCCAAAAAATGTGCGTCCTACAACTTGCAACGTACATTATTATGCTTCAGACAGCCTACTTCGATTTCATTCGCTTCCAAACATGCGTCGGATCATTCCCGATGCCCGACAACACTCAACCTTACAAAAATAATATTTTAAAACATTCTTAGAGATCATCAAACACCCCAGCATTCACCTCAATCATTTGAGGTTCAAATTGGGATTGAACTAAGATCGTTCGAAATTACACCAAAGAGCTTGTCAGAATTGGTCGAAACACTACATAGAATTGATCGAAATGGGAGGGATACTACAATTTGGTCCCAGTGGCTTTCTCTCTCTGGCCTCTGCCCAACATAAGGGAGATCTAAACTTTCTACCATATAGTGCCTCATAAGGCGTCATCTCGATACTCGAATGGTACAAAGTGTTGTACGCAAATTCAACCAATGGTAAGTGAGAATCCCAATTCACACCAAAATTCATACCGCACGCTCTTAAAATATCCTTCAAAGTCTAAATCATACACTCGAACTAACCATCAGTCTACGGATAAAATGCCTTATTGAAATCCAATCGAGTACCTAACTCCTCCTGTATTTTACTCCAAATTGTGACGTAAACTGAGGCCCTCTATCCGACACTATAGAGACTGACACTCCATGTAAACATACAATCCGATCGATGTATAGCTTTGCCAATTGTGCTGCTCCATATGTCGTCTTAACAGGTAGGAAATGTGCCAATTTCGCAAATCGGTCTACGATCACCCAAATGAAATTATATCCCAAAGATGTCCTCGGTAATCCATCCACAAAATTCATTGTGTTACGATCCCACTTCCACTCCGGAAGAGGTAATTGTTGTAATAATCCAAAAGGACGCTGGTGCTCAAATTTAACCTGTTGACAGGTCAAACACGACTAACAAAATTAGTTATGTCCTTCTTCCTTCCTGGCCACAAATAAGACCCCCGGAGATCTTGATACATCTTAATATACCCTGTGTGCACAAAATATGTGGAGTTGTGGCCCTCGGTCATAATCTCTTCGCGTAATCCACCAGAAGATGGTACGCACAATCACAACACTCTCGAATCATCAACACTGAATCTATGTATACCAGATGATCTAACTTCCTCGATCAGACTCTGTATCTCATAATCCTCTTTTTTAGACTCTTGAATCGATCCAACAAAATAAATCTCGTCTTAACGTGACCAAACAAAGCACCAGAGTCATCAAATCGCAACTCCACTCCGTCTTTCATCAATTTTTGCAACTCAGACACTGCTGGTCGCCTCTCAATTGCGATGTGAGCTAAAATTCCAATCAAATTCCTACTCAAGGCATCATCCAAGACGTTCACCTTGCCAGGATAATATGATATAGTACAATCATAATCATTTAGCAAGTCTAGCCAACATTTCTGCCTCAAGTTTAGGTCTCGTTGCCTAAAAATATACTTCAGACTCTTATGATCCATGAAAATCTCAAAAGTCTCTCTGTATAAGTAATACCTCCAGATCTTGAGTGCGAATACAACTGCTACTAGCTCTAAGTCATGTGTCGGGTAATTTTGCTCATGTCTCTTGAATTATCTTGAGGCATAGGCAATCATCTTACCATGTTGCATCAACACACAACCCAATGCTACTATCGAGATATCACAATATACTGCTCACCCTCCAGAACCTGATGAAAAAACCAATATTGGTGCGCTCGTCAAACATTCCTTAAGCTTCTGAAAACTCTCGTTGCACCTATCATACCAAAAAAATTGAATTCCCTTTTGCGTCAACCGAGTCATAGGAGCTGCAATCCTAGAGAAATCCTGGATAAACCTCCTATAATACCCTGCCATGCCAAAGAAACTCTGTATCTTAGTAACAGTCTTAGGTCTTTCCTAAATGAGTATTAAATCTACTTTATTCGGATCCATCATGATCCCATCTTTAGACACTAAGTGTCCCAAAAATGCCACCTGACCAAGCCATAACTTGCACTTTGAGAATTTTGCATACAATTGATGCTCCCGCAAAGTCTACAAGACTGACCTCAAGTGGTTCTCATGTTCTTACCTACTCCTCGAGTACACTAAAATATCATCGATAAACATAATAACAGACCGGTCTAGGTATAGTCTGGACACTCTGTTCATAAAATTCATGAATGTCGCCGGTGCATTAGTCAACCCAACTGAAATCATTAGGAGCTCATAGTAACCATATCTCATCCGAAAAGTTGTCTTCGGAATATCCTCACCCCTGACTCTCAGCTGGCAATATCCCAATCTCAAATCAATCTTGGAAAACAATTGCGCCCCTGCAGCTGGTCAAATAGATCGTCTATCCTCGACAGTGGATATCGGTTCTTTACTGTCACCTTATTCAACTCCTGATTATTAATACACATACGAAGGCTCTCATCCTTCTTCTTAACAAACAACACTAGAGCACCCCAAGATGAGACACTCGGTCTGATAAATTCTTTATCCAATAACTCTCTCAATTGGGTCTCCAGTTCTTTCAACTCAACTGATGCCATCTGATATAGTGGAATCGATATCGGATCGGTACTAGGCTGTACCTCAATAGCAAATTCAATTTCTCGCTCAGGAGGTAATTCTAGTAACTTATCAAGAAATACATCAGAGAACTTTCGTACCGTAGTTACATCATCCAACTTCAATCTCGAACTAACCGGCTCAGTATGTACAAAAGCTAGGTACGCCTCACAGCCACAATGAACCATTTTTTTAGCTCTAACGGCTGACATGTACCCCCGTACAACACTGTCACGCTCACCTTGATAACAAAATTTGTTCTGACCTGGGGTCAAATGCATACTCTCTTCGCAAAACAATCTAAGGTAGCATGCCAAGTTGAAAGCCAATCCATACCAAGTATAAAGTCGAACTCCCTGACGTCCAACAAAATCAAATCAGCTATCAACTCATGCCCCTCAAAAACAATCACGCAACCTTGAACTCCAGATTTAGTTAGCATCTTACTACCCAAAGGTGAAGATACTTCTAAAAAAAAGTCTAACTAACTCAAAACTAACCCCGCTCGCTCTACAAAATATGGAATGACAATTGAATGCACCAAAATCAAATAATGTATATGCAAAAATACCAAGGACAAGTAACGTACCAGTCACTGCAACATTGGAGGTTTGACCTTCTTGACGTGTCAGATGGTACATTCAGGCCTGTCCACCAGTAGCAGAGCTACTCAATCCGGCCTGTCCATGACCACTGTCCTGCCCAATCTGGCTATGAGCTCCTGAATCAGTGGTACCTCAGTCTTATCCTCTGCCAACCCCCGTGCTAGAAGTACCTGAACCTCCTGCTACCGACTGCGACCCTGAAACACGTCTCATATGACAGTTAGCAATCTTGTGCCAAAACTGCCTACAGTGAAAACAAAGACTTGCGGCCCTGACACAAGTATCAAAGTGGCTCTTCCCACAAGTCTCATAAATTGCTTGTGAGCCTCCAGCACTCTGACCCTCGGTATGCACAGCTGCTGCTCTAGGACTCCTGACTCTGTCTCTGTCCCCTAAAATAATATATGTGTCTCTGGTCCGACTGACTACTCTGGCCACGACCCTGTTAGCCACCTGACACACTCTCTGTCTTTGCCCTCTTAGGCTCCTTCGGCTGTCTCTCATCCTGATACTTCATACCCCTCATAGCCTCCAAAATTTGTGCCACAGTGGTCAACCTCTGGGTTGCTACCACTCTCATGATCTTGAGTATCAACCCATTCAGGAAATTCCTTGCTAAGGCCTCCTTACTACGGGCCTTTGCAGGTGCATATCTGCTCACCTCCCTGAATCGGTCCTCATACTCATTCACAGACATACCAAGCTCTTGATGAAACTCACTAAACTGGTATGACTTCCTATCCCTCTCACTCGAAGGAAGAACATATAGTATGAGCTCATGCTTGAACTCCTCCTAGAAAGATATCCCCTTCAGCCTCCGATCTTGCCACCATCTAGTGGCTCGACCGTACAATAAAAATGAGGCCAACCTAACCCTCGCCATATTATCGGTGAGCTTCGTCGCCTTAAAACATTGCTCAACCATGAAGGTAAAATCTTGGGGATCCTTTCCCAACTTCCCTGCAAATCTAGGCGGAGAAAGCTTCATAAACCTGGCCAAACGGGATTCAGCGTCTGACTGAGGAACTACCAGAGTCATAGCAGGTGCATGCGCAACTATCTCAGGCTGAGGTGGAGGAACAGGTGGTGTTGCTATCACTGGCAGAAATGGTTGATCTCCAGCTGCCTGACCAGCTAAAAAAACCTCAACTCACACCAAAACCTGAGTGAACCTCTCAAAAACATCCATATGTCCCACAGGCGGTGGCTGAGGTGCTGGTACTGCAACCTCAAGCACACTAGCTGCATCATGATGGTCTGCTACAGACTGATCAGCTGCCACAGTTGGCACACGCCTGGGCTTCCTACGGCCTCTACCGCGACTTCTGTCACGACCTCTACCACGTAGAGTATCCATATCTACAAAGCAAAATTATATGCACATATCAATATGCATTAAATTGCCACAATACCCGAACGCAAGTCAAAGAATATACAGAGACAAATCAGACAAACTCAATCAAAGAAACCTATGCTCCAGATCGACCCCAAACTTATGAAAACCTAGGCTCTGATACCATCTTTGTCACGACCCGTTTTTGGGACCATGACCAACATACGAGGCGAACCATCTATGGGAGCCCGACCCATCTCATACAAGTCTCATAGAATTAGAAACTCTACCCATTCATTGATTTATAAAACATTTACAATAAAACCTTGGAAGGAAATCATATACATTTATATCAAAATAATATTTAACATATATATAGCAAAATAGTTACAAAGCGAACTAGTCGCAAATCCATATACCAAAAAACAAAACATAGACCCCATAACCCAACAACATATCGGATGTGGAGCCCTAATACAAAGAAGTAGCCCGTCCAAGAGGCACTACTAACCAAAAACATCAGTTTCCTACTGGGCGAAGATGCAAAATGCTACCTATAGAGCAATCTATAAAATGATAATAAGGCAACACGAAAAAACAAAGGGGTGAGAACCCAGTGAGGGACAACACTCCAAATCGCCTCATATGTGCCTCACAAAGACTAGTTTGAAAATTATTTGAAAACTACCACATACAGTATACAACATGTATACATATATACACGATATATAAATAGTACAGTTGCAGAGAAAATGTTTTGAAAATGTTTACACCAAGAGCAAACACATTCCTTTTTGGCAAAATACTACTAATAGTATCATGTTCGAAAACATAAAATACTTATTATGGGACCATAGGTAATCGTGGTGTGGTTTGTTCCACTCTACCGCCGTATAATGATCGTGGACTCTGTCACTGTTCCATAATCCAATGTTGTACCAGGCCAAGGTAACATAGTTACCGTCTACCCCGGTAGTTAGGTCATAACATGCATTGGTATACCAAATGTTACGTACCCTGTAGCGAAGGTGTCCCACAATCAAAAACCATAATCAAAACCATGCATCTCATAGTCAAAACATACAAAAACATATATATATGTAATTTCTTAAAAACAAAGCCGTGAATATTTATTCACATAATCCATTTCATATAATTAACCAATCCTTAGATAAGTCAAGTTTTCCATACATGTGATAATACACATCAAAAACAAACTATACAGTTTCGAGACACAGCCTATGTGTCTGAAGCTGTCATCCATTCACCTGGATGTCCCAAGCTCTAGGAATCCAATTAAAGATCGCTGGTGGGTGACTGCTAGTGCTGACAAGTATAAGATGCTGTAACAAATACAATGTAATAATCATCAAAGTATGGTATTGTGGTCGTACAGAACGTATGAGTGCAATACAATGCAAATGCCAAACTTTCAAATGCTCTTCTCCCAACTAACCAAACACTGTCAAGTGCTCTAATCATCCTTAAAAACATGAATCTAACATCCTCTTCCTCAAAACAAATCAAAATCATTGAGAATCAAAATCCTCAATTTCGGACCTCTTGAACCCCAAGACCCAAATCATCAAATCTGCCAAAACCAACCATGATTCTGGTATCTCCAACTCATATTCATCAATATATAACATAAATGAACTCCCAATCAATCAAAAATCCATGAAAATCCAAACTCTAGCTCGAATTACACCCATATCACACAAACACAAAAATTCCCAAAACCAAAGCTAGAATCTATTAGTTCTAACCTCAATCAGTCATAACCTAACATCAAACAACTCCAGTCCATCAAAAACAAAGAGATCAGAACTATCCATCAATCTCAGCCAAAATCCCTAGATGCATGATCTATGATCAAAACGGTAAAAGAAGGGATTAAGGAGTGATTCTTACCTTAGAAATCCAAGTGGAAGCAAAGAAAATGGAAAAAGATGATGGAGAGAGTTATTTCAGTGGTTGAGAGTGAGTTATGACGGAGAAGAAATCAGTCGGATGTATTTATAGTCCCACCCAACCAACATGCCACGTTTCACTTACAACCTTCCAGAAAACATGCATCTACGTACACAATACCTCTTCTACGCATGTAGTCCCCTCTTCTACATGGGTTGCACCCTCCTCAATGCACGAAGACGGCTAAGCTGATGCTTTCCCATCCTCAGAACAAATATCAACGCACGTTACATCATGTATAACGCACGTAGTTCTTTCTTCACACTCTCGGTGCACATTCTAGGGATGTTCCACGTACACAAAACCTCTCCAATGCATGTAGACGTGTTGAGGCATATCTACGACCCATCTCAGAAGTCGATCAACGTGCGTATAACTCCTCATCTACGCACATAGATGACTTCCAGACTCTCCAACTCACGCAGTACGCACGTAGAACGTTATCAACCGAAATCAAACCTCAAAAATCAAAATTCCTCACATCCAAAACACCTTGAAACTAGACGGAATGCTACAGTATTCCGATTATAACAATATGAGATATTACAATAGATTTGCACTAATTGTGGTCAAATAATAAAATTTTTATTTAATAAT
>CAODLS010852772.1:0-17893 GCA_948243855.1 Flueggea neowawraea
AATGCATGGCTTACTCGAGTAAAGAGGAATGCTTACTCGAGTAAGAGCTGGCTAACTCGAGTAACAGCTTGCTAACTCGAGTTAACTTACCCTGAAAATGACCCCAGAAGTATGACTTACTCGAATAATCAAATGACTTACTCGAGTAATCCATGACCTACTTAACTCGAGTAGACACAAACTGCTAACTCAAGTTATCCATGGTCCAGATTACTCGAGTAATACTTCAACACTTACTCAAGTAATCCCACCAAAAATTATTTATCACACACTCAACACTCCATCAACCAAGATCGAAACGAGATCAACTAAACGCCAAAATTTTTGACAAATTGACATCCTCAACATCATCAAGAATCAAATTCTAAGACCAAAATTGATCGAAACAAATAGGGACTGATCGAAACGGTATAGAAGACAGGTCAGAAACGGACGGGGTATTACACTTCTGTACACCAAATTGATAATCATTAAATAAATTATTTTTTAGTAAATATTGTGTAGTCTGAATACCTATATATACCAATAAATCAGCTTAATTTTTAAAAAATTATTACACTGAAAATTCATTAAATTAATTTTTTTATAAAAAAAATTGTGAAGGACAATTCGTCAAGAAAGTTAAAGCTAGATTGTTAAGAGATTATCTGATACGTAGAATTATACATGTCACAACAAAGAACTCTCAGTTACAACTTACAAGTGAAATGTCTTCACTGCTTGGGTTAAATCATTTGTGATCTCTTAGGCTTTTCAAAAAAATTACTGCACAATTCTTTAGGGTTCATTTCATTCTTCCAAATAACGAAAAAACGTCTATTTTGCTAACATGACATAATTTCAGCCACAAAATGGCAGCGGTAAAATAGACATTTTATTCATTTTCGCTACTTTAATTGACAAGAACTAATGAAATGAAACTTGAAGGACCGTATAATAATTTTTTAAAAAGCAGGGTCTAAATAGAAGATTGGACTAAACCTCAAGGACCAGAGGGATTTATGTAGGACTATTGGCCCTAATTCTGAGTAATACAGTATGAGTAATTGATGGACTATATTTACCGAAAAAAGGGTTTGGTAGTTCATTATAAATATTTAATACGTGTATTGATTCATGATAATCAAGTGAATGTTTAGTGTTATTTCTCCTTATTATTTTTTTATTTGAAAACAAATTTTTTTGATAAATGACACGTCAATGCAACTCTACTAAACAAAGAACAGTGAAATTATTACTCAACAATTTGCCTAATTGTAAATTTGCTTGGATTAGTAGACAGGCTAATGTTGTAGCTGATAAAGTAGTTAAATTGGTTAAGAAGAGGGTATGCCTTCTGGACTGGATCATCAATTCTTTACCAGAGATTCAGTCCTTTGTGTTCTGATGCAGTTGCTTACTGAAGCATTATCCCTTCGGTGTAAAAGAAAATGGAACACTAAAAAGCCAAATACTATCTACTTCTTCATAATAGTTAAAAGACGAAATTATATTAATTCGAGAATTTGCGTTAGTTCAATAGTTGTTAGAGCATGAAATATATGCCAAATTGGTTAGGAGCAAACACCTCAATATGAATAAAAGTTTGTGAAAAATCTCTTTTTACAGTCTGATCAAACAACAAAACCCCTCTTTTTACAAGTTTTTTTTTTGGGTTAGTCCTAATATCAAGGTAGTATCGGAGTTATCTAGTGCTAGAGTTCGAACCCGATGGAGCTATTTTTTTTTTCAATTGGCTCATTTAAAATTTAATGAGTTGAGTGGAACTCGTGCTCGACTTATTATGGGCTTGTTTAAATTTTGGCTCAATTTTGACTTATTTCAACTTCAATTTTAAATTTGTTACAAGTTTGTTTGTAGCTCGTTTAACCAAAAAAAAGCTAAATAAGTAGATTAGTTAAGACAATTCTTCTATATATTTAATTAGAGTAGTATTTATAAACCTTTTATTGAGCTTGTTTATGAACACATTGTCAAATCTACTCACGAGCTTAGTATCAAGTATATTTGTGAGCTTTCAAGTCGAATTTTAAATTGTTCAAACTTGATTCAATTGTATATCGAATTTCAAAAATCATTTAAATTTGACTTATTTATATATTGAACCAAACACAAATAAGCTCTTATCGAGTTAAATGTCAGACTGTTCACAAGTGCTTGATTCATTTACACCCTATCCGGTTGTCACCTAAGGGCTTTAGATCTATTACCCATCTGAAATCAAACTATAAAAAGAAGGAACAATATTTGCATTAAATATTGTTCTTGGCATTCAAAACCAATAATATTGTGGAAAGATTGAGGAGGATCAATAGAACAGTCTCCGCAAATTCAACTGCGAATGCGAATTCCAAGTCTGTGGGCGGTCGTGTGGCCGCCACAAGACTTGTCAATAGTTTTTACATCTTTTTACACATATCTCACGAGTCAGATATTTCTTTTCTTATTATCTATAGCTAACAAATGAATTATTGTTATCACCTATCCACCTAAAGATAATATTTATTTCATAAAGAAACAAAAATAATGTCGGTCCTTCTTGTTTAAATCCTATGAATCTATCTATTTTAGTTTCTTTTTAATTGATTCTTTCGAGTATTTTACGGGACATGGCCTGTTACTTAATCTTAGATTATTGTCATCTTGATTAAAAAAAAGAATAATTCAATGGTTAGCATTCAGATTCTAAAGTTCATAATTTGTTTAGATTAGTTTATGTGTTTTTTAAGCGAAACACAGGTACCAACTGGGACAATTTGTGTTTATATTTCTCGTCATCGCATTATAGTGTATTTATTTGTGGTAAATTTATAAATAAATTAAAAAAATAATTACAAAAATAAATTGTATAGTAAAAAATTGAAGAAGATAACACTTTTTTTAAGGATTACAATAGCACCATTATTTATTTATCTTATAACATATGATATAAGTAAATATAACAAAATTGTATTGTAATTATATACACAATAATCATATAATTGTATCAAAACTTGTCAATCTCAACAAATATGGATTGTTAAAACAAATGTGAACATCATAATTTAAAAATTTTAAAGAACTCCTAGCTGGTCCCCAAATGGTATAAAAAAGCAAATCACCAGAAATTTTTTAGTACAAATCGATGATTTCACGTGGTATGTCATCGGTGTTTTCTGATGACTATGAAATAATTTAAGCAAGAACTCCTACCATAAAACAACCGTATATGCAATGTCAAAATGCATGTGATTGCTACAATACCGAGCCAAATACCAAAGGATATATAGAAGTAAATCATACTGACTCGATCAAAGATACCTAAGTTCCACACCGATCCTAGACAATATGAAACCTACGCTCTGATACCACATTTGTCACGACCTGTTTCCAAAATCATGACCGGATTATGAGGCAAACAGTCTGTGGAAGACTGACCTATCTCGTATAATCCTCAGAGATCATATTACTACCCAAAACATTTAATAACATTTGTAATTCAAAACATATTGAATATAAAACATATTTATGTAAAATCAACATAATATTTATATGCAGTCTATATATCCAAAATAATTAAAAGTAAACCAAATCAAATACATCAAAATCCAAATGGCAACCCAGTAACTCAACATATCGGTGCGAAACTCTAATACTCAAAACATAGAGGCCGGACAAAAGGGCATCACTAACTAAATGACGCCTCACTGGTAAGCAAGATGAGGATCAGTTGCCGAAGCCAAAATTCGTGTACTTGAAAGATGGAATCATCCACAAACAGAAATAAAATAGGGGTCAAACCCAGTGAGGAATAACACTTCAGAATGTCTCATACGTGTCTCACAAAGACTATTTTGAAAACAGTTCGCAAATACCACACGCAATAACAATAGATACATAATTATACACGCTATATAGGTATAACCTTTCGAAAATCGTTTCGAAATCATTCGCATCAAAATTAGAGAAAGATATATGTAATACATTTATATATAAATTTCAAAACAGTTATTGATTATTAAATCACATAACTAATTTATTATCATAACCAATCCTCAAATTAGTCCATATTCCAGAATATTCTCAGCACATCAAAAACATGTAAATAGGAGTTCGGGACAAAGCCAATATATCTGAAGCTGCTATTCACTCACTTGGAAGTCCAAGCAATATCACCAGTGAAGCCCCACTAGTCGGTGGCTGGCCTCGCTGGCAGGGACAAGTGGCTGTACAAGTACAAACAGCTCAAACATCAAAATGTGGTATTGTGGCAATACCAAATGCATGATATGCAAATGCAAATGTACATCTAATCCTACAAAATGACAAATCTGCCCAAATCATGATCCGCTCGGTATCCTATAGAACCAAACACCCACATTGCCTTTAATCAGCCTCCTGCACATCAATGCAACCTTGAGTTCAACAAATGAACTCAAAATCCTCAAAAATCTCTATTTAGAGATTCTGATCTCTATGACCCATAAGGAGAAGTCATCAATTTCTCCAAACCAAACTCAAATCTAAGTAGTGCTAACTCTGATCCAACAAGATGTATCAGAAACTACACCAGACCTGCTAAGAAATCTAGCAAAACCCGAAATCCTAGTTTCAGAGAAACCCATTTGGTTCAAACACCAAATCCCACGAAATCAAAGCTTATCCCACAAGCTTCAGGCTTCAAACAACCATAATCTAATCCCTATTAACTCCCATTCCATCAAAAAAGAAAATATCTGACCCAAACTTAAAGTTTGGTCGGAGCCCTAGAATGCTCAAATGCAAAGCAAAATAAGAAAATCGGGAGATTAATGAATGTTTCTTACCTCAAAAATTGTTGTAGAAGCAAAAAGAAGCAAGTGAGATCAGAGAGAAATAAATGAAAGAGTTCTCTGGTGGTTGAGATGAGTTATGACCGAATAAAGGGTAGGTGGAGGGTATTTATAGACTCACGGGCTGAAGCGCCGCATTTCATGCAAAACTGCCCAGCTGGAACACATCTACGTGTGCAGTAGGGGTTATGTGTACGTAGAACCGTGCTTTACGTGGGTAGCATCCCACACAACGTGCGTAAACGACAGATCTGGAATCCCCTCGCTTCTAGATCTACAATCTACATGCGTTTCACCTCTTACTATGTGCATAAAAGACATCAACGTGCTTACAGTTTATACCCAGATGGTGATCAACGAGCCCAAAAGTTTTGCAACGCACACAGACTATCCTAAGCATGTTCACGGTCAAACTCAATCCTCGTCTGTATGCAAAGTACCCAATACTATGCACGTAGATGACCACAAATGTGCATTACACACTGCCTCGTCTGCGTGCGTAATACCCAATACTATGCATATAGATGACCTCAAATGTGCATTACACACACGACTCAACATCTAAACACTCTCCAAAATCCAAATCTACTCGAAATGCTATTAGATTCTGGTTAGAATAGGCGGGATATTACATTACATATTACCAATGTGGTAGAAAAAGACACACACAAAAATACTGTCGTCTTAACAAACAGATCATAGAACTCCAGTTAGAAGAAGAAACTATTCAAAAAATCCAAGCCCTTTTTATTGATTCTTCTGATTCTAGTAACCCACTATCTATAGATTTTGAGGAAGAAGGTATTCAGATTGATGAACTAGTTGCTTCCACGACCTCTTCAGATGAATCTGAAACCCTTTCCAACCAATTCAATCTCCTTTCCAAAGACCAAAAGTTCACTTTAGATGTTATTCAACAAATAGAAGACCCCATCAAACAAAAGCAATATCTTGAAAAACTCTGTCAATCCCTACAAGAAGAAGCACAACCCCCAAACCCTTCACCTATTCTTTGTTCTCCAAAACGAAACTCCTATAATCTTACTAGTATCCTTAAAAAACATAAAACAAAGTTCTAACACCATCCATTTACGATATTCAAAAAGAAATCAAAACTATTGAAATAGAGCTTAAACAGCTCAGAGACAAACAAGAACAACACAATTTTAATATCCAACTTCTTTTATCCAAAACCTTGAACACAGACAACGAAGACAGTTCTTCTGAACCACGAGATCATCTCCAAGAAAGTTCACATCTGCAACATCTTGTCCCTGAAGCCTTCTTGCGTCTTTGAAAAGAAATTAGTTCTAGGAAATATGTTGTTAAAATCCATCTCTCTTTTTCAGAAGATTTTCAAATTAATACAATTGCTCTTTTTGATACAAGTGCTAATTTAAAATGTATTAAAAAAGAATTGTTCCAAAACATTTTCAATCTCCAACCCTTGAAAGTCTTTTGCTGCAAACAATTAAAAACTTCACATAAAAAACAGATGTGATGCCAATATTTTAAATAATGGTTGTTTAATCAAAACTTATTTTTTAATCACAATTGATATAGACCATATGGTTATGTTAGGAACTCCATTCATAAATCTCATTACTCCTTACAAAGTAGATCATGATGGTATTTCTTTCAAACATAACTCTAGCAAACTTTTTTTTCCCATTTTTAGAACAACCAAGAACTAGAGAGGTCAATTTACTTCAAGCAAATTCTGTTTACCAAAATCAAATCAATGTTTTGATAAAAGGAAAGACTGATCAATTAAAAGGAATGGATTAGTAATATCCAAATCTAAGATTTCATTGTTTCAAACAAACGTTAGATTTTTAGGACATTACATCCATCAAACCACCAATACTCCCATTGGGAGATCACTTGCATTCCCATCCAAATTTCCTGATAAAATTCGTGATAAAACATAACTCCAAAGATTTTTAGGAAGTCTCAATTATGTCATTGATTTATGTCCTAACATGAATAGGCTAGCTAAGCCTTTACATGATAGGCTTAAGAAAAACCTTGTCCTATGGATAGAAGAACATTCTAATATAGTTCGTTTAATAAAATCACAAATTACAAAAATCCCTTGTTTACATCTAGTTGACCCTCATCTTCCAAAAATAGCAGAAACATATGCATCTGAGTTAAGATATGGAGGCATCTTGAAACAAGTCCACAATACAAAAGAAAACATAGTTCAGTTTACTTCAGGACATTGGAATAGTACAAAGAAAAATTATTCTACAATAAAAAAAGAAATATTTCCATATTTAAGTGCATTCAAAAATTCCAAAGTGATCTCCTCAATCAAAAATTTTTACTTCGCATTGATTGTAAATCTGCTAAAGAAGTATTACAAAAAACATTGCATCAAAACAAATCTTTGCAAGATGGCAAACTCTATTATCAGTTTTTAGTTTTGATATAGAATATATCAAAGGGGATTCAGATTTAATTCCATCTTTCCTAACCCGTGAATTTCTTCAAAACAGGTCGTAATTCCTCCCAAGAAGAAAGACAAGGAGGTGCAGAGCAAGGAGTCCAAAACAATTTCCAAATCAGCAGTTATTCCAAAACCCATCAAAATATGGTATGATATTATAGTTGAAAATGAAGCTACTAACAATAAACAAATAGTTCCCGAGCAAACTCCAGTCCAAACATCTCAATCACAAACCGAGATCCAACAATGGGTCAAAAAACTTACACAGTCGCCAGAGGTCCTATTGGCATTACAAAAAATTTCAAATAGTCAACAGGCTCCTGCAAGTAAAATTCCTCCAACCATTTCAAAACATGAGAAATGATTTTCTTCACTAGCAAAAATCCTTTCTCAAAAATAAATTTCCAAATCCACTTCGAGTTTTTCAAACTCTCAAATTGTTTTCTCACAATCAAAACTTGTAGCTTCTCAAACAAATTACTTCCTCAAAAGCTATACCCAAACCATTGCACCTATTGCGGAAGGTTTTCTTTATCTCTAACTCATGAGTTATTGGGTCAATTTTTGGGACCCAATGAGACTTTATCTCTAACTCATGAGTTATCTTTAATTTGGTGTTTAATCTACATCCATATAATTTATGCCCAACAAAATTTATGTTTGCATAATTTAGTTTAATTATTTTAAATGAAATTCTATTTTTATAAAAAAATATAATTTACCTGCAACTCATTTTTAATGGGTTGAATCATTAGTTTTTTTTCTCTCTCTTTTAGATTGTTCTCGTTACAAATCAAATTCTCAATCCTTTAAAAACGAAGATGATTTTGGTGAATTAGTAAAGTAGGAGATAATACATTATATTTATGATTCTATTTTTTTGATATAACTAATTTTTTGATATAATTTGTCTTCACGAATATCATTTCCATTGCATAACCCATGACATAAACATATCTTCTAGGATTATGTCCAAGTTTTATATAACATTCTTGAAGCCCTTCTCATAAAAAATACACAAAATTACATTTTACATAAAGTTATTGTATTGAAGGGTATATTAGAAAATAGATTGAAATGTATTTCTAATTCTTGATTTGTTCCAAACATGATTATAAGAAATTCAATTGAATTCCATGTTTTAAGTAATAACATACCAAACAATACAATCATGGAATTCATTTGTAAATGAATTCCAAATTTTGAATTCATTTGTTCCAAACGGAGTGTAAATCAACAGAAGAACTTGATTGAATACACAAAAAACAATCCATTGTTAGTCACCACGAACCACCTTCGTTGGAATGTCAGGAAAGTGCCATATATCCACAACTTAAAAATCACTAGAATGATGTTTTACAAGAAGGATTGAGTGTGCAACGAAAAACGATATTGATGTAGGCTAAAAGTGCATATTATTCTAGTAAGAATTTCAAGCATTATCACTTTTTGAGTATGCATTTTCTATTGGATTTACATACTTTTGGTATAATGTGTAGGGTGATGAGGAATGCATGAAATGAGATGAAAAAGATTAAAAAAAAAGACATGAAAAAAATGTTTCTAAAGTTGCAAAATCAATGGAAGAAAAAAATGTAGAAAAAGACAAAAATGTGGGAACCAAGTGCAACCAAAAGGGGTAATTTTGAGAGAAGTTTCTAGGGTTTGGGGGCATGACAAGACCTATAAATTCTTCTCTCATTTGCATTTTTTCACCATCTTTGGACAACCACACTTCACCACTAAATCTTGAAGAGAGAGAAAAATGATTCAAGAAGAGGGAAGACAGGGGGTTCCTTGAAGAGACATATGATCTTGGAATGGCTATTTCACACTTGACCACCAACTATGCATTTTTCTTTCCATTTCTCATTTCATTTTTGGTGGTGTAGTTTTTATTTTAAGGTTAGTGTCTATTTTGTATTTTATTTAAACAATGGTAGTGTAAATCTTTAGTTTGGATTTTGAGTTGTAAGTTTTGATGACTATTTGTTATTATTATGAATGGGTATTGTGTTTTATATTTAATATTTAAATATTGCTTAATGAGTATTGTGTTTTTATGTTCTATATTTGATGAATTCTTTGGATTTGCTTATGTTCTATATTTAAAGCTTGCCTTGGATTCAATTTAATGATTTGTTTTGAATGACTATTGTTGTGCTTGATCACCATGATGATATTTTTGACAAATCTAATTAAAAAATCGAGAGATGAAGGCTAGATGAGATCTATAAGCATTAAACTTGCCTAGCTTAGGATAGATAGATTCTATGTAGATAAGGTGTTCAATGAAATTCCTAAGAAGCTTAAAGAGTTTAGTTTAGTTAGATGAGACCAAGAGGACCCTTCTAATAAATGTAAGTATTGCTTAAATAAACTCGAGAGAGGCTTTAAGTGAGTTAAGTGGAGAGATCACTCAATCCTAAAAAACCATTTCATTGATGTAGTAGATAGGAGTCTTTGCTTGCATTTCAATAATCCAAACGCCTTTATTTACTTTGTTATTTCATTTTATATTTATGTTTTTAAAATCAAACCCTTTACAACTCAAAATCTTGGATTTTATTGCTTTCCTTTGCTTTTTGATCATTAACTAGTACGGGTTTCATTTGGACACCCAAAAAATACTCCAAGGGTTTTATTACTACATCAATTATCATTCACTTGCGATAGATTTGATCAAGTGTTTAGTGCCGTTCACCTGCGTGACAGAGGGAATACTCACCACTATACTACAACGACAATAAGGCCAATGACATACACACACTAAAGAGAGGAAGAATGCTTTTACAAGTTTTTCTAGAGACGCTTATTGATTAGGATTATTGAGTCAATTTTATATACTAACCAGAAGTTGAGTCCTTCTAAACCAATTAGGAGAATTCATTTGAGGTTAAACGATAATAATGAGGAATTACAAACAACTTGGGGGAATTACTTTGGAGTCGACATGCAGTTGACTTATATGATAAGTAATCATGATTTTTGAGATGATTTGAAAATCAATTGGGGGTATGCGAATCAGCTTACGAGTTGGTATGACTTGAATATGAGAATTGGATATGAATGATGTGCGCATTGGAGCTCCTATGATAATTTTTTGGCGACAAAGGTGGAGCGCCTATGATAATTTGTTGGTGACAAGGTGGTATCATTCTTTGGTGTTCTTTGAAGATGTGATATCTTTGTTTGTGACTAAGGTTATATTGCTTGGTGTTCATTGATTTCAGATAAATCAATTTGAGAATGTGATTCAATTTGGGTGACTTTTGTTGAAGAGATTTAACTTTGTGGATTGATATCATTCTTTGCAAAAGAATGTGGAATGATAGGTAGTTTCCTATTATTGTGATTTAAGAATTTGAGATATGATTGAGTTTTAGAACTCAAGTTGGATATATAGATTTCATGCCTTGTGCACTGGTGAATATATGGGATAATTGATAAGTTTGATTTGAATCGATTTGATTCGGGAATTAGTGGAAGAGTCGAGTTGGACTCAAAAGTTAGTGTATCGTCAGATCCTCAAGATCTATTGATTTGATTGTGAGGGTTGACTACCAAAAGTGTATTCCTTTGGGTTCTCTACCCTATCTCTGGCAACATTTGATATGTTGCAATCTGTTTGCTCTGTTGAAAATTATCGGTGTTCTTTCCGCTTTGAACATTTGAATAATTGTTAAGGCTTTTGGAGGTTTGACCTCGGACCAGTGTCTGATGTTTGTTCTTCAGTCACGTGATTCTCTGAACTTTAGATATATGTTCTTGTTCATCTGTACCGTTGGGTATTTTGCGACTTCGCAATTTATTCCTTGGGAATATTGTCTCGTGCTGGTTCTATGAACTAATGTTCTATCAATTGAGTTAAGACTCAATTGTCCTCTGTTGAGCCATCGGTGGTATGGCAATTGATGGTTTCGGTTAATGCATGAGTCTGCATCGACTCTCTCTGCAGCTGCATGTTTTTGTAGCATCTATCCTTGCATCTGGACATGCTGGTATGTCAATGTTTTTCGGCATAATTGTTTGAACACCCAGGGGTGTTGCTTTGTTGGATGAGGCGTGGATGGCCGCACTTGTCTGACTTTGTCAATTTGTAAATTGGCATTCATTGTTTCTGCATATGTATACTTTGGTATACACTATCTTAGATTCCGTATTGTTCTATGTATGTTGCATATCTCGTTACGAGAGAGCTAGGGCGTTAGTAGAGTGATAGTTACACTCTACGAGTTTGATATATGGGAAATTTTGAATCATATGTTGATTTGGAGACTTAGAATTGATCTTTGAATCGAGAATTTGAGAGTCTAGATAACTTGAATATTCGAGATGTGTTAGTCATTTTGATGTATCTGGGTGATTTGCTTCTGATCTGACTCTTCTGAAAATTCGAGGACAAATTTCTTTTGAGGGGGGAAGAA
Organism: Flueggea neowawraea; assembly: GCA_948243855.1. Classification (NCBI taxonomy): domain Eukaryota; kingdom Viridiplantae; phylum Streptophyta; class Magnoliopsida; order Malpighiales; family Phyllanthaceae; genus Flueggea; species Flueggea neowawraea. The sequence continues at coordinate 11,691 of CAODLS010852772.1, forward strand.
TGTAATACCCCGTATATTTTTTATAAGTATTTTTGGAATAATTATGTTTGGAGTAATTATTTTTAGAATAATTATTTTGGATAATTTGGAAAATTATTTGAAATTTTATTTTTAGTTTTTGAAATTATGTTTTTGATATTAATTGGGTGATTAAAAAAGGTTAGGAGTGATTTGGAGGTGTTTTGGATAGGTGACTATTGGGGATTATGATCGTTGACATTTGATGCTCAACGAGGTATCCTGACGTTGCGGTCAGCGCCTTTTTGATCGAGCCCCGTTGTATGATTAATAGAAGTTCCACACCGGATTTTCTGTGGGTTTTGTTTTAGTTTTTGTTATTGTATTTGATATTTCAAATGTTTTAAATTTGAAATTATTTTTGCAAATTTATATTATGTTTTGTTTTAATAAATGATGTTTAAACTTTTAATTGGTTTTTATCATATTTTATTAAATATGATTTTGGGTAAAAGTTTCAGTATATTGAGGCTTGTGTGAGATGAGCCGGGCTCCCATAAACGGTTTACCTCGTATGCCGGTCACGGGTCTCGAGAATGGGTCGTGACAATACGTGCCTGACAAAGACTAGTTTGAAATCCTTTTTTAAAATACCACACACATATATAGATACCATATAGTATACACACTATATACATAATACATTTGCTGAAAATCGTTTTACCAACACGTCCGCATTCATATCATACAACATGCATTCAAGTAATAGACACATATACTTGTGATTTCATATTACGGGACCATGAAATATTTCCATATCTGTATAACAGTGTCGATTCCGCTACGTGACTACTCTTAAAAGCATGTATCTGGCCTGGATACACGGTCACCCTATTATCTCGGTAACTAAGGCCATAACATACAATGGTATACCAAAGACTACGTACTTCGTAGTAGGGTGATAACATACAATGGTATACCAAAGACTACATACTCCGTAGTAGGGTGATAACATACAATGGTATGCCAAAGATTACATACTTCGTAGTAGGGTGTCCCCACATTTTGTGTGATATATAATATTTCACATACAATCATGCAACATATTTTTCTTTATTACCTAATTTACAAAATACTCTTTGTATATATATACCAATATATATACTTTATTTTCCATAGCAAAACGTTGGTTAATAATAACCACATATCTAGATTATTAATTAATCAAATACTTATTAGTCAAATTTCATGTCATAGCCCGACACATCAAAAGCAACATATTTAATTTTGAAGACACAACCTATGTGTCTGAAACTGCTATTTTACTCGCGGGTGGCTGCTTCTGCTGGCAGGCACACTGAACTGTACAGATACAGACATAACAAATATCAATATGTGGTACTGTGGCAGTACCAATGTATGACATGCAATGCAAATGTAGACCGTTTAGAGTCACTCGAGAGTGAATCCATCATCCTCGACCCAAAATATTCAATCCATGTAAAATTACAGTTTGGTCCCTGACCAGTGTAAAATTACGTTTTAGTTTTTGAGACTTAATAAATTACAAAACAGTCCCCGAAAACTGCTTGCGTTACTGACTGGACATCCATAAGTCAAAATCCTCAAATTCTATCCCGAACTCTCATAAATTGCGATTTAAGAAACGTCACAATTTGGTCCCTCAGAACCATGGTTTAGTCGAGTTAGTCAGAGGCTAACTCAAGTTGAACATGGTCCAATTTGCTCGAGTTAGTCATGAAATAACTAGAGTAAATCCTGGATTAACTTACTCGAGTTGACCAAAATGCTTACTTAAGTTAACCCTTGTATAACTCGAGTTATATGGACCTCGACTTACTCGAGTTCTACTCGAGTTATAGTTCTAGAGAACTCGAGTTGTATAGAGGTCACGTAACTCGAGTTATCTCTCTCACTAACTCGAGTTATCCACTCTCAAAACTTGCTAATATCAAGATTCCACAACCATAACCCACACATGCTTATCCTGATAGAGCATCAATGGCCATTGCTATAGGAAATATAGCTGAAACGGGTGGGATATTACAATATTGATAAGCTTTATTATGATTTGAGTATAGAGATAAGTGGATCGAAGGATCCGAGACAGTCGCCTAACCAGTTTTAGCTTTGTGACATTTAGGGTGTCAGATGTTGTTTTAGCTCTTAAGGTTGCTAGTTTGATCAAAATCTTGATTTGGATGCCATTTGTAGACTATATTAATTATTTTAGCATCCAAGTAGTTGTGAGAACAATTTCAATATGGTATAGGAGCATGAATAATTATTTAGCATAGATTGTATGTTCAAAAGGTAATTGTTATGAATAATGAGAAAGTGATTGATAACAAATTGGGATTGATGCATTGATAAATGTTAATGAAATGTTGAATTGTTGATATGGGTAAAGGTGTATATATATATAAATTATGATATGAAATTAAAACAATTATCATATTTAGAGATTGGTTGAAGAAAATATATTAAATTTTAGATTATAATAGTATTGAATAAATTGAGATACTTAATAATAGAAATTAAAATAGGTGAAATAGAAATATGAAATTGAGAGACAATACTGAATTATAAAATGCTTCGTTTGTATTCTTGCGTTTTCTAATTTGAAATTTCCATGTTCAACATATCAATAATGCAAAATGTAGTTTCATCTGTGGTGGGTTTCTTGGAAAATTAGTCATCTTTTCTGTGCACAGTTTCGAAACATTTATTTAATTTTTACCGTTGATTTTTTTATTTTCGAGTCACTCCTCCTTTTTAGTTCTTCCTCCCTATTTGTTTGCAATTATATCTGCAATAATTCAATAATGCAGATATATAATATAATTAATCATAGTTATCAAAAAAATAATATAATTAATAATTGTTTAGTGTAAACAAAATACAAGCACATGGGAACGGGTGGTAAGTCTACGAGTGTGGCATGGGAAGGTGCAGGTTCGAGCGGTGAAATGCTCTCTGGACCGCTACTTGAACTACTTCCTTACTTCGGGCCCTGCGGTTTGCGTGTGATCGCGATCTGATAAGCCTGGACTAAGTGGGGGCACCTGGGCCGTGACAGAGCTACCTCCTATGAGGGTTTACTGGTTGGTCCGCTCAAAAAGTGGGCTGGCTAGGTTCTCTCGTTACTAAAAAAATACAAGCACATGGAGGGTGAGAGGGGAAGAGAGTGCGAGAACAATAAAAAAAGGATGGAAGGAAGAGAGCGTTTTGAATTTGTCGGAGGGCTTGTTCTTTGGCTGATTCTACGGAATGGGGATATGCTCCTCCCAGTTCTATTATTTTTGCCTCGTTACTTGACTTAGTAATGAATAAAATTAGCATTTTCCGTGGAAAAGTTCCGTTTTATACTTATTTTATCATAAGATTTGCCAAATTTAATATGAATTATTAAATTTATAATCTACCAAATTAATCCATCCTAAAACAAATGAGAAATGGGCCAACTACATATTCTGCTTAGAATCATAATTTTTGAATTTTTGCTGCCAACTTTCCATATTTTGGCAAATTTTTCAAAATTACAGACGCTACCAAACCAAATTTTTTAAAATTACACGCAAGCTAATTTTTGAAAATTTCATTTTTATGTTTTTCTTTGAATATTGTTTACACGTTTATATTTGTTTATAGTTGTTTACATGTTTATATGTGTTTAAATTTGTTTACATATAAATATATATAAAACAACATATAAACAACTATAAAAAAATATAAACAATAGATCGTGAATTTAAAAATTATATCTGTGAATCTGACAATTACAACTGTATGAATGAAAATACTATGAAGTGCATTTGTAATAAACATACTTAGTTCGTACTGACCAAATTTTGCAAAGTTTTTGTGGTGTATGACTTAATTTTCAAATGAAAAATAATTGTACAAATAGTTAAACTTTTGATCTTAACTATGTAAAAGCTCCAAAATATGGTCTACCATTAAGATTTGCACAAAAAAAGTAAGCGATATATGTCAGCAGATGTTTACCAATGGGTTTTCTTTTGTTTTTCCCATGTGGCTGCATATGTCACAACTTAAACAAGAGGAAACCAAAATGGCGAAATCAAAAGGATCAGGTGAGACATTGAATTGGATTGACATTTAGAAAATGAAATGTTCTTGAAATGTGGTTTGTGAAGCATTAAGAATAAATACTCTTGGTCCGAGGGTTTTAAAGAGGCCATGTGTGACTTCACATATGACGACTTTTTAATCCCGAAGGGATTGAAGGTAATCACTCAACTATGGACTTTTAACTTCCGGTAGAATCTCTAATTTCATGTATAATAACCAATGCCCTCTAATATGATCTCTCATTACCATATTTCTGTTGCCTTGAATGTTTATAGTTGCACTGGGGTACATATGCTATGCACAAAAGCTCAGAATATTTCAATGATCCTGGGAAGTTCGATCCATCAAGGTTTGAAGGAGATGGACCAATACCATACTCATTTGTTCCATTTGGAGGAGGACCTCGCATATGTCCTGGAAAGGAGTATGTTAGATTACAAACATTAGTTTTCATGCACAATGTAGTGACCAAATTCAGGTGGGAGAAGGTTTTTCCTGACGAGAAATTTGTTTGCAATCCAGGGTTAAAGCCAGCCAAAAACCTTCCAATTCACCTTTACCCTCATAGTTTCTGACGCGGACTGATGCATTAATAGAATCTTAATTTGTTTGACGATCTGATGACTGCTTAATATAATTCTCTTTTTTTTTTGCTCTCATACTATTTCATTGATTTGTTTGACTCGTATGATGTGACAACAATATGTCTAGAGAGTTTAACTGTTTGTTTGGATTGATGAAATTGGAGAGGAAAAAAAAAGTGAAATGACATTTCTCTCCTATTCCACTTGTTTAGTTACCAATTAAATAAGAGGAAAGGAGAGAAATTAATTAAAGTGGGACGAATTCTTTGTCCACACTCGTATGATGCATTTCTCTCCAAATTGGGGAGAAAAGAAAGGGAATTTCAGGAGAAATGAGTCATGAAATTACAAATTTACCCTCAAATAAAAACTAAACAAAAAAATTGATTTGGCAAATTATCTTTTCATTTATAAGGGAAATATGATTTCCTTCGTAATTGTACCCAGCTAGCCAAATAACAAAAGTGAAATCCAATTTCTCTTCTTTTCAATTCTCTTGTGGAGGAACTATAATTTTATTTCCTCTCCTTTCTTTTCTTTTCTCTCCTCTAATTGGTGACCCAAACAAGTTGTAAGAGAATGTTAAAAGTTGTCACACTCTGTTCTATCATATAACCATACTATAATATGAAATTATAATCATAAAATATGTATTTATACAAATTATTTATATCCAAATGTACATATAAAACATTTTATCCAAATCATATAAAAGGGTTAAACAAAAGTGCAGATAACACTCGATAAATCTTCTCAAAATTATACATACAATGATAACAAGATGTAGAGGAGAGAGGGTGTGGGACCTAGCTAGATGACTTGTGCTCCATGTATATAAGTCAATCAGCCTCTCGCTTGATCAACTCCCACAAACTGTATATGCTAAAAATCTGGAAAAATAATAGCATTTTATATGAATCGCTACTCAATGAGAAAAACTATCATCGATAAGTCCACATTAATTAGCACATGGATCCAAATATATATATTAATCATACAATATGCAACAATGAAAGTGTCACGACCATGACCAAAATCGCATATATACAAGCATACATTGCATATAATATACATTGATCTGAAGTTACATACGATATCCTTATGGTTAGAGAATATTTTTAAAAAAAATTATGAGAGTGATAAAGGGTTAGAGAATATTTTAAAAAAATTTTGAGAGTGATAAAGGGTTTATCGGTACGAGAATCATGGTTCAAGAGTGAAACAATTAGGAAAGAGAGGTAAATAGGTGGCTTTGTAATTAAATCAAGATAATTGTATAAATAGGTATTACTTTGTTATTTTCATTTTAGGCTTGCTTAGGTGTCAAAAATGGAAGAAAATAAGTTGATAGGAAGAAGAAACATGGAGAATTCTGATTGAACCTCCTAAGCACGTCGTCACCCCATGCTTAGGATAAACTTGATAAAATTAGAAGATAAGCAAGTAGGACACATTTTTTTCATATTTTTTTTCATAAAATAGAGAGAAAACAGAAGGGGAAAGGGAGAGAAAAGAGAAGAAGAACATATTTGCTTAACAAATTCG